>AWOL01S0069980.1:0-20451 GCA_000715115.1 Nicotiana otophora | reverse complement strand
GGGGGGGGGGGGGGGGACCTTCTTGTTTTTCTCCATATTTACCACTATAAAATCCATAGGAAATACGAACTTCTCCACCCGAACTAACACATATTCCACTATCTCCTCGGGTATTATAGTCGTTTGGTCTGCCAGCTGCAAAGATATGGGTGCAGACCTTATCTCTCCAATCTCCTTCTCCAGTTTCCTGTAAATAGATAGAGGCATTAAATTAATCGAGGCACCAGAATCACATAAAGATTTATCAAAATTAATAGTTCCTAAAGAGCAAGGTATAGTAAAACTCCATGGATCTTTACACTTTTGTGGGAGTTTGTTTTGCAATATCGTGCTGCAATGCTCTGTGAGCTTGACCACTGAGGTATCTTCTATCTTCCTCTTATTTGTAAGGATCTCCTTTAAGAATTTAGCATAAGAAGGCATTTGTGAGAGCACTTCTGTGAATGGTTAGTTTACATGAACCTATTTCAGCATATCCAGAAATCTCTCAAACTGCTTGTCCAAATTTTCTCTATATAGCTTTGGGGGAAAGGTAAAACAGGCATATGCTCGCTCCCATCATGTTCCTCCCTTCTCGAAGTTTCTCCCTTCTTCTTTTTCTCAGCTTTCATCTGGCCCTTCTTCTTTTTATCAATATCACTCTTCAGCTGCTCCCCACTTTCTTTTTCAAGTTTCACATCATTTTGGATCGGGGTGGGATCTTTCAACATTTGTCCACTTCTCAAGGTTACATCATTCACTGTTTCTTTGGGATTTCTTTCAGTATCAGCAGGGAGAGTGCCCGAAACCCTCTCAGATAATATTGTTGCAATCTGTCCCACTTGCTTCTCTAAATTCGAATTGCTGCCCCTTGTACTTCAAATCTTTCATCAAATTTTACAATGAAGGCCTTCATGAGATCTTCTAGACTAGGATGATTGGGCTGTTGAGGCTGAAACTACTGCCTTGGCTGATTCATAAAACCAAGAGCTCCTTGTCCCTTAAATCTAGGGTTGTTTCGTTGCCATGCATTTGCGGTACCCCCACGTGAACTCCATGAAAAACCGGGGTGCTTCTAATCCATTGCATTAAAGTTGTAAATTCCCACAATGTTTACTTCCTCAATTGAGGCTTGACAGTCATGAGTAGGATATCCTCTTCTACATATATCACAGGCTGCATGAGGCTCATTTTGTATCGAGGCTAAGGCCATCTTTCTTATTTCTTTAGCCATAACATCAAGTTGTACCTGCACAGATGTGTTAGCATCAACTTGGTGAACACCAGTTGATATTTTTCTTTCAGTACTCTCAGAGGGCCACTAATTAGCATCTTCAGACAACTTATCAAGAATTGTAACTATCTCCTTTGGAGTCTTCTTCATCAACGGGCCTCCAGCTGCATTGCTCAATGTTCTACGTGAGGCCAATGCCAATCCATCCCAAAAGTCCTGGAGTTGCATCTAGAGTTCAATTCCACTATGTTGATACTTTCTAACTATCTCCTTAAACCTCTCCCATGCTTCAAAAACAGTTTTGGTCTCTTTCTGGTAGAAGTTGTGGATTTCTTGTCTAAACTTGCCCGTTTTAGCTGAGGAGAAATATTTATCAAGGAATGTTTTGGTCATCTCCTCCCATGTTCTAATCGATCCTGTGGGTAAGCTTTGAAGCCACTGCTTTGCGTCATCTTTGAGTGTGAAGGGGAACTTCCTTAAGTACACATCATCTTGTGACACACCATTGTATTGAAAGGTGTTCATAATCTCCTCGAAGTCCATGAGATGTGTGTTTGGATCTTCATTCATCTTGCCTATGAAGACACATCAATTCTGAAGGATTTGAAGCAACCCTTGCTTCAACTCGAAATTGTTAGCTGCAATTGGAGGTGGTCTAACACTTGATAAGCCTTGATTGTATACCAGTCTAGCATAATCACCCAGTGGTCTCCCAGGCATGAGAGCTATATTTCCGAACTGGTCTGCAACCAAGGGTTAATTTTGAGCAATTCTCCGACCCCTCTCTTCTTCATAGATAATATGTGCATCTCTAATAGCTGCTTCCTCAGCATCCCGTGTAGCTTTTTCTCGTTGTCGGGCTGCCTCTCTTATAGCCAAATCTACATTAGCATCATCGTTCCCAGCCATAGTTCCTTTGCTTAAGGATTGTCTAACCTTTTCTAACATCTCGGTGAGATTTCTTTCCTTCCTAAGCTGTCGCAGTTGTTTTTCTATCTCTGGCTCGTATGGTAGTACTTCTTTCGCAGAGGCTCGAGTCATGCACCAATCTAAATCTGTAACCTGCGCACAGTCAACAAACACCAACCGTAAAAAAGGAAAAATAAAATAAAATAAAAAGAAAATTCTTGAATTAGCACTACAAACTATTTCAAACACTATTGATTGCCAATCCCCGGCAACGACGCCAAAATTTGACGAGCGCAAAACACAATACAAAATTATTGCTCACTAATCAAATATAGTATAGTATAATATCGTATCCACAAGGATTGGATTTAAACAATATTCTCATAGTTTCTAGCTTGGTTGCAATCCAAGATGATCAACAGTTGAGATTTATAAGATGTCTAACTAAAATTAGCTAAGAATATAAAGCTATTGACTAATGAGAGTCGAAACAAGGAATAAGCAAGGAAGGTTATCAATGAGAGAAGATAGAGTTTTGATATGATATGTGTAAGATAATTGTTCGGTATCTAACTCTAGCTAATTCACTTCTATTGTTCAAGTGAGTCTCTTGAATGCACTCAATTATTAGTTTAAACATTCAGCAAAAACTCCTCTCTCGATTAAGTTTTAACCTTACAAGATGAACCAATGTAAGCATGTGAAGATATGCAAGAATTCGTAGTGGATTGGTATTTAGGAAAATCTCTTTCGATTATTATTCTAACTAGGTTTAATCAATGACTCAACTAGCCTCTTTCGATTACAAAGAAGAATTAATGAACTCAACTAACAATATAATGCAAAGATATCACAAGTTATGCCTCTCTCGATTACATGAACTAGTGAATATAGATGCAACGACTAAATCATCCAAAAATGTTTTAATACATAAAACTACAGTTATAATCTACAAACAATCATCAATACACCAAATCCATCAAACCCTAAAGAGAACTACTCCATAGATATGGAGAAGTTCATCACAAATATAATTAGAGTATAGGAAAATATAAATTCAATCCAAACTCGGTTCTTGAGTGAGGAAGGAATGATGAAATCCTTATTCTTATGTTCTTCCAACTCCTCCTTAGCCTCCTTAGGTCCAAAGTATGTCAAAAGTCCAAAGAATAACATTTTTTATGTATTTATACCAAGTAGGATCGGACCCAGACGAAACCACATTCTCCTAGATGAAATAGGACATTGTCTCTATAAATATTATACAGGCGCACCGCATGGGGCGATGCGCCATACAGGGCATTAATAGAGAAATTCAGAGAGTCAAATCTATTAGGCAGTAGGAAATAGGCAGTCGCGACGCCCTACGCATCGCGACAGTGGGGATTTCTCATAGTACAGATCAAATTTCAATTTTTGACGTCCAGACTTGGTCCTCGACCCCCAAACACGATCCCGGTTTAATCCCTTGGGCTTTTACTCATACTTCAAAGCTCCAGATCGCTCAATTCATTCCATAACATCTACATAGCTTGGAATCACTCCTACAAGGCATAAAATACACAATAAGTTCAAAACACAACCAATTAAAACTCAAACACAAATAAAGTGCAGTGAATTAGAGTGCAATAAGCGACTAAAACACGTAATTATAGCCTACCATCACTCGCTTAAAAACTCTATAACTGCTCAACTCCAATATTTGCACACATATGTAAAAGTATAATATACTCACATAGGCACAATACTTAGTAAGTATCACTAATTATTTTTCCAATAAAGTAGTGGTGAGAATTTAGTAAAAATACTCTCTTATTTACCTGTGCAATTCATATATATAAAAACAATCGAGAAAGTGCATAGAAGCAGCATAATAAGCTAATCACAATCAAACCATATAATAATATCAGAATAAAGCATATAAGCGATACACCATATCTCGCTACCAAGTCCAAAGCATGTATTAGTGCATAAAAATAATGTATATCTATTGATATACACAACTAAGCGCTTATATAAATGCCCATTAACAAGTTCTATGCATGTGTGTAATGCATCAAAATAGCATATATAATGACATGCACAATTATTGTGTGTAAGAATGCATGAGTAGAATAAAGCATCACTTAAACCAAATAAAGTTTCCACCTTTATGCTCAAATCAATCAGTATCACAAATCAACCAAAGCTTATCAGTTTCTCACAAACCCGTGTGTATGCCATCAAGAGTGAAATATCTGAGGACGATTCATGTGGATCTAAATATGACATAAACGGGATTTCAAATCCTTTACGCCTTACAGGAACATGATGTAATATGCCATAACTGATATCTTAATAGGAATGTGAATCCACACGCCTAACTGCATGGCAAAAGCAACATGTTCAATATAACTCGCATGGACAACTCAACGTGCCAAAATCACATCTATGTGTGAACCTCATATGCAAATAAAGATACATATGTTCAGTGCATGACTATCAAGAGAGTATCTCACATACATATAACCTATCATGTTAAACTAGCATGTGAAGAGATGCCTATAACATGATACCAGCATACAAAGATGCACAAATAGTCATGACTGAAAGATTAAAAATAATTAGTGTATAACTAACAAGTAACTCATGTAATCCAATATACATAACACTATCACATTAAACTAGCATGTAAAAAAATACCTTTAACATAATACTAGCACGAATAAGATGCTCAAGTAGTCATACAACAATTAAATCAAGTAAAGTAAAGCATATGAAGCTTATCCTTCTACCCGAATATAGAATCACATGACATTCGCGTATACGCTCGTCACCTCGCATATATATTACCGACAACATATAGCACATAGCAAGCAAGACGATTTGAGAAAAATTCTCTCTAAGGTCAATTCTTAATTTAACTTGGGCCAAGCATACGCTACTCCTGAAGAACACCCTTGTCTCGGTCCAAATCCGCAGGGTGTCAAATAAAGCTATTGGACTCACTAGATCAATCAAAATCTAAAGTTAGGTCAAAAAGTTAACTCAAAGTCAAACTCGATCTCACATGTTCAAACTCAAAAACCAAAGTCAAATCCTGTTAACCCATAACCTCACGAGTTCAAATCTATGCTTATATTACGTCATTTAGGAATTCAAATTATCATTTAGATGATTCTACATTTTCTCCAAAATTTTGCCTTCAATTCATGTTTATAACATAAAATTGATAATAGATTCATGATGTATTTACAGATTCGAGTTAGAACACTTACCACAACATTGTAGATGATAAATCCTTGAATAATTGTTTCAATCCAAGTTTCCTAGCTTAAAAAATGATGAAATAAAGTCAAAGTATGAAATGAAGGCTATTTAAACAAAAGGGTCAAATCTCTAAAAAATTACCCTATCACACCACGCCTTACAACGTGCAGGTCTGGTCCGATGGAGCTTGCTGGGGTTTCATACAAATCTCCCCCAAACACGCCAAAAACTCACCAGGACCCCTCCAAATTATCCCGACATATCCATATATGAACTCTTCCAAAGGCTCGAAATATGAAACGAAACGCCACAAACCAAAACGAAGACTCAAGTCAACTTAAAGAATCTTTATAGTTCTAACTCTTATATAATAGCACCGAAATGCTCTAGAGCGCCTTGGGTCTTATTCCGAATATATATACAAGTTCAAATAAAATATATAAATTTATTGAAAGCTTTATAACATAAACTAAAGTGAATTACAAGAGTCGGAGGGTAAGGTGCTACTTAAGCTCTTTAAGCATCATAATAGCATGATAAGGTTATAAATCATTTCCTAGCCCATTCAAGGTTCAAATCACCCATAATCGCAAGTCACAAAATATCATTCAAATCTACTCAAAGTCTCAAACTAGAGAATGAGATGCTCGAAATCAAAACGACTGATTGAATCATTACTAAAAGTCTTCAAATAGTAACTAATCTTTTTATACATTAGATTGTAGCTGAGCTATAAACAAATAAATTAGAAAATAGGTTGCTCCTACGAATATACAAAAGTTCATCATGGCAAAACATTAATATTCCACCCTTATTTGTGAGACATCTTGTTGAGATTTTGTGCATTGAGTACTATGGTACATTTGTCTTAGTTCCAGGGAGATTTAGATTCTCCTTTTGGAGATATCTTTTGATAATAGATTAGCATTGCTATATGCGAGTCAAAGTTGGTATTCACAGATTTCCCTTTTACCAAAATAATTTTCAATAATGGACAAGACACTATTAACGATTTTTCAAAATGATAGTTATACTAGAGTGCTTTTTACATCAATATACTATGCGCATTGACTTGCAAACATACTTTTGCTCTGTTAGTATATACTCAAATGTCTATTTAGCAGATAGTTGTCCATATCAGAAAAACGACTTCATATGTGCTTTGAATCTCATTCTTTTTTTATCTTTTTCATGTGAAGGGTGGAAAATACCACGATAAATTGGTTCACTATAATTACTTGTACCTTCAATGATATGATTCAGAAACTGCCTTTCAAGGTACTTCCGAGGACCCACTTCTAAATTTGTACAATAGTTTATATCTGCATGTACTAGATATTTATATTTTCTTTGGGTAAATACTAGGGAAAATACATATTTTTCTACCTACAGTTATTCCGAGAAGCCATTTACTCACCTAATTTTGCTGCTGACCCGTTGTCCCCTCCACTATTCTTGTTCTGAGTGGAATCGTGAAGCAAATAGCCACTTAAATTTCTAGAATAATCAAGAGAAATTGGCCCACAACCAAAAGAAAAGGAATAAAATAATAAAATAGAAAGATAATTGGGAGAAAAAATGAATATGCCTTTTCGCTCAACATATTGTTACATTGTAAATGTTGGATATTTAAATATAAATACCTTAAGTATGCTGTTGGTATCATTTCCTAACAAACTTTCTAAAAGGCTGGCATATTCTTAGCTTCTAGAACAAGGAAAAAAACAATAACTGTAACAACCCAGTACGTTGTTTTGAATTTTAACATCATACCCCTTGATTTGAGACTTCTCTTAGGTTTATATGATTTTTGAGACTTACTTTTAAGAATAATTTGGACCCCATGGGCTCGGGGGCATCTCGGCACTATTGCATGCAAATAGAAGCTTTTTAGGAAATTAATTTCAGTAGTTGTACTTGTTTTATGTTTTGAGACCTTGGATATATAAATAATAATTTTTGGACTTGTTGGGGGTGTAACAATTCGACCGGTCATTTTGAGTTTTAGCATTACGTTCGGCGGTTTGAGACCTTGAGTAGCTTCACATTATGCATTATGATTTGCGTATAAGGTTGGTTTCGATTTTCGAGAGGTTCAGAGTTGATTTGGGAAAGTAATTCTCAATTCGAAAGCTTTAACTTGGAAGAGTTGACCAATGTTTGACTTTTGAGTAGCCGATCTCGGATTCAGATTTTGAATATTTCAATAGGTTCGTATGGTAATTTTGGACTTTGACGTATGTTCGAATTTGGATTTGAAGGTTTCTAGGTTGATTTGGCTCTAATTGTCAAAAGTTGAAAATTTGAAGAATTTAAGAGTTCCCAAGTTTGACCGGGAGTTGACTTTGAGGCTATCAGGGTCGGATTATTGTTCCGGGAATTGGAATAGATCCATTTTATTATTTGGGACTTGTGTGCAAAGTTTGGGTTCATTCCGGATTGGTAAGGCTCGACTCGGACACTTGGTTTGAAGTTAGAAGTTTATGAATTTTAGAGGTTGATCTTGATCGACAATTCTTGGTTTTGATGTTAATTACGATGTTTGGATCCTTTAGATAGATTTGTGTCACGCCCCAAACCTAGGGGGCGTGACTGGCACCCGGTGCCTCACTGGCACGGGCAAACTACTTTGTAACTCATGATCGTTCGACCAAAATTAGAACATGCATAATTCGAGTTGGCTATAACCCATTCTTTCTGTAACCATCATGGTCCAACATGGCCACAACTCGTAATATATAACTATAAGTGGGAAACATTGTATCAATGAACCATTGTTCTTAAAACATGAATACATATGGGTCGTCAAGGTCTCTGACATACTGTACATGATGAACATGTATCTACAAAGACTCTAAGAGTATTTGACATCAAAACATGATTGGGACACAGACCCGGCCTACCCATAAGTCTGTAGCAAAACTCTGACATGAAGACATACATACTCGGCCGTACTCCAAATGAAGTGGAGTCTTACCGATCCTTCGTTGAATGCTAACCTCGTCTACTATGAGGGCTCGTCAAACTGATTATCTATACCTGCAGGCATGAATGCAGTGTCCATAAGAAAAGGACGTCAGTACGAATAATGTACCGAGTATGTAGGGCATGTAAATCAGTATATAAAGGACATGAAAGAAACACGGAATAAATAACTCAACCTGTAAGTCTATATAGCTCTGTAAATTATGAAATATTTATAAGGTCTTGCATATGTGTATAAATGTCATATCATGCATATGTATATGCGTACATAATATCATCAAGCCTCTGAGGGCATCCCATCATATCATCTCGGCCTCTATGGGCGAAATCATTAACATATACCAACTGATCAGGTGGTGCTACGTATATAACGCTGTAACCTTTCCCCATAGCCCATATACATATAATATATGCATATATAACGCCATCTAGTCATGGGTGTTGTACATGTATAAATGAATGCAATGCATAATGAAATAAGTTAATAAGATCTCTCGGAATGTCATAAGATCAATATGCCTTCGGATAAACTTTATTAACTTATGTATTTTCTAAGACCCATGAATAAACGATATAATAATAGGACACATGGAGAATCGAGAACATAGGAACCTCTAGTACTTTTATGAATAGAATCATTTATGGAAGTTGCACATTTGCTCGTTTTGTTTGTATCACATGATCATGCCAAAATAAAAGAAGAGATAAACTTAACATACCTGGTCTTAACCTACTGGCTCAAGAGTTCAACTCGTATCCACTTCATGATCTATGCAATAACAAGAATAATACTATTGTCAACCATACGAACAATTGTCTTAATCGCATAACGGAAGATAACCTATCCTACAATGAAATGGACATGATTTCCCCTGTTCTTATCATTCCCTAAAGCCTACCATAGGCAAGGTAATACAACAACATAACTAGCAACTCCCACAACAAGTTTTACAACCCAAACTATGATACAACGAGCGACAAGCTCGGCTACGATTATCAAACATACTTCTCCAATATTTCTTTCCTTCAAAACACATATCAATGACAACTACAACTATATATCCAAGTTACTTCAATAATTTCCAGCCACAACACAACTTCGAACATTATCGAAAAGCCGACATAATAATAACAACGTCAAAATGCGATTTTCAGCTATTAATCCTATAATTCTCATTCCACAATTTAGCCATGACCTAGCCGAATTTAAATATACCAAGGAGAGGAAAATTCTTATCTTATTTGCCAAGAAATAATCTTATTTCACCTTACTTCACATCAAAGAAAGCCCAGATTAACCAACGCGCCAAAACGGAACAACGAGATCGAGGCGGTGCACAAAATCCGTATATTGTCTTTGAGAAAGATTATACTTTTCTTTCATGAAATTTTGAGCTCATGTTGCTGAAAATCATCTCAAATTAACGTTCTTTGCTGCTACACTATGTTGAACCTATCTATTCTTCAATTTCATTCTCAAATCAAGTGAAACAAGAAACATAATTGTAACCTTTTTTTATTTACACATGTCCTTAGCTTCTCTCTTGAGACATTGAGTTTAATAGTGACACCATAACTTATGGGTGTAGATCAGTCACTAATGTTGCTGCCACCATGTGACATGTGGAATGTTATCTACTACACCAACTATATACTCAATAATTCAATTAAATTAATCTTCCACTATAATTTCTCACTTAACTAATTACACACATAATTAATTTCTAAATCTCATTTCACTTAAATACTAATCATTTTTAACATACTTTATATGCCTTACTATCATGGTCACATGATATATTGTATTGCACTAGTCCATAAATACGCGGTATTATAGCTTGGACCGTGTTTTCATCCCAAAATGACAAACTTCGACGAAACTCATTTTATTCGATTCATTTACCCTTTGACCTTCACGACTTTACCCCAACGTGGATGAGTTCGGTGGGAACATTACCCCAACGTGGCAGCAAGGGGTTTAAATTGCTAAGACTAAACAATGACTCTTGGCTTGAGTGGCTAGGTGGCACATTTAGGGAAAATTGGCAAAGTGATCTTTATCAAGTGGGACCCACAACCACAATGATAAAAGGCCTCTCTAATTCACTAAAGAGAGATGTTATACTCCAAAGTTACGGATGTAGCTTCAAAAGTTCTTATGAACCCACTATTATAAGAGATTTTCCCTACATCATTAAGTGTGATGTTATGGTTGCTAGGTGACGGATGAATTATCAAAAATGAATTCATATGAAACTTTATAATACGATAGCAACGTGAGATTTATGATTCTAAGGGAGTACAGTGCAATCTTTCTCAAGAATATCATACAAATTTTTCTTATTTCGATCTCGCCGTTACGTGTTTCGTCGCGATTGACGTGTGTTAGAGGGATTGTCAAGAGAATCGGCTCAGGTATGTTCAGGCTATCCCTTCTTTCCTTTTGGCATGATCCATATGATACAACAAAATGAGCAAACACACAACTTTCACAAATGACTCTATTCTTAGAAGTACTAGTAATGCCTATGTTCTTGATTTCCCATGTGTCTTATTATATCTTCTGTTCATGGGTCTCAGAAAAATACGTAGTTGATAAAGTTTATCCGAAAGACATATTGATCTTATGACATTCCGAGAAATCTTATTAACTTACTTCTTATGCATTTCATTCATTTATATATGTATATTGACCCATGACCAGATGGCATTATATACGCGTATATTATATATATGGGATATGGTAAAAGATTATGACGTTACATATGCACCACCACTTGATCAATTGGTATATGTTGATGATTTCGCCCACAAAGGCCGAGATGACATGACGGGATTCCCTCAGAGTCTTGATGATGTAATGTACACATATACCTATGCATGATACGGCATTTATACGCACATGCATGACTTTATAAATATTTCAGGATTCACAAAGTTATTTAGACTTACAGGCGGATTCCTTTACTCCATGTTTCTTCTATGTCTTTTATGTACTGATTTTCATGCCATACATACTCATACATTATTCATACTAATGCCCCTATTTCCCGGGGCCCGCGTTTCATGCCCGCAGGTGCAGGTAGACAGGCTGACGGTCCCCCTTTTTAGAATCCTTGATCAGCGAGAGTTGGTGTACTCCACTTGATCCGGAGCTGTTACTAGTTTTGGCACGCTGTGTTTGGTATGTAGATACGGGTACGACAGGGCCCAGTCCCGTCCTTTATACAGTTGTACACTCTATTAGAGGTCTGTAGACAGTCATGTATAGTTGAATAGTATGTGGCCTTGCCGGCTTCCAGTTTTGGATATATAGCTGTCTATAGCAGCGTTATCGGCTCGCCCTACCGTTTTTCACATGTATATGTATATATGTCTTTTGGATATGTTTTCCTCACGTATGTTATTCACGTGATTCAGTAGTTTAATGACATATGTTATTTATGACCCTTAATTCATGTTTATATCTTAGACGCATGCTTAGGGGTATTCGACAGGTAGGACTCGGGCACTCATCATGGCCCATCGGTTTGGGTCGTGACAAAAGTGATATCAGAGCAGTTTTGTCCCAGGGTTGTCTACAGACCGTGTCTAGTAGAGTCTTGTTTATGAGTGTGTTGTGCACCACGTTGATAAACAGGAGGCTATATGACATATAGGATGTTATCCTCCTTTCTTATCTTAGATCGTGCGATATAAGGATTCATTTCCCTAATGATATATTATGTTTTTAGCGATGCCTAAGAAGGCTACATCCGCCCAAAAGGGCAAGTCCGTGGCTGATGAGAATACTAGTCGAGTGCCATGAGTTACCAAGGCTCGGGGAGAGTCGCATAGTGAGATTCCATCTCAGACTTCACATACCCTGCCCTCTCCAGAGGAGCTCCGAGGGGCACCAGCTCCAGCACCTGCCCCTATACATCCAGCTCCTCAGCCAGATGCACCGGATCAGTAGATGAGAGATACTATTTAGCTCTTAACTCGATTAGTTGCCGCACAAGATCGACGTCAAGAGGTAGGTATTGGTCATGCAGATAGGTCCATCAGTGTGAGGGTTCATGATTTCATTAATTTGGACCCTCCGGTATTCACTGGAGCAGATCCAAACGAAGATCCTCAAGTATTTATCGATAGGATGCAGAGAACTTTGAGGGTAATGAAGGCCACTGCGACTTAGTCAGTTGAGCTAGCTTCCTATAGACTTCAAGATGTTGCAGTTAATTGGTACGAGTCTTGGGAGTTGTCCAGAGGTGAGGATGCCCCTCCAGCGGTATGACAGGAGTTTACTGTAACACTCCGGAAAATTTCGAAGTACTTAAGTGTTAAAACAAGGTAAAATATGCAAAGCAAATAATGTTTCATGGTACCAGACTAGGCTTACGTATTTGGGGATTGTAGAAATTCTTCATCTCAGACTTTTTGGGTTGAAAGATACACCGGAAAGTAAAAGAAATTTTTTGGCAGAAAAGTGCATTTCTGCGGTCCATTATGCGACCGCAGAATCACTTTGCGGACCGCATAATGGCCGCAGAGTGAGGCAGTTAATTGGGTCAGTTGGAAGCAATTATGCATTCGAGTATGCGACCGCATAGTGACCGTATACACATATAATTTTTTTTTAATCATTTTGTCAGCAATTATGCGACCGATATGCGGTCCGCATATGCGATCGCAGAACCGTTATGGAGCTCCATTTTTGGGTTTTTAAAATCCGATCCTATTTCATTAAATACACTCTTTGGTCCATTTTTGAGACATAATCTGATATTTTAGAGTGAGAGAGAGTGCCCTAGAGTGAGAAGGTGTTCTTCAATAATTTATTTTCTTTAATTCTTGCTCAAGGTTTGGAAGATTAAGAAGGGAAGCTCACTAGGTCTTCATCCTAGAGGTAAGATTCTACACCCTAAACCCTAATCTCGAAATCATCTGAAAATGGGTAACTAGCAAGATCATATTTGGGCATGAGAGTTGTTTATTTTACATGCATGTGTTATCAAAGGGTGTAGGAAGATTGTTGAGCTAAAAGTGGTAAAGATTGGGTTGTGGGATGATGGAATCCTTCATAAAAAGGACATTGAAACCTTATGCACACCTAGTGTTTGATAAAATGCTCAAGTGAGCTAGAACCATGATCATCTTCCTAATTTTGGTGCAATTTGTTATATTTCTAAAATAGATTGAGGTTGCTAAGAAATCCGGAACATTTAGAGTGTAAGGAAGCTCAAGTGAGGTATGTTGGCTAAACTCTTCTCTTAGAATTGAATCCCAAGATATTCATGTAAATTATGTAAGTCCCGAGTGATTCATTATGAAACTGGCTATTCCGAGTAAGATTGGGTTGAAAGATATATGTTTAACAAGCATCCCAAATGCTTTATTCATGTTATGTTACCAATGAGGATGTGTTAAAATATGAGCTGTGTATTAATAATATTTCGATTTTAAGTCAAGTTCAAACGAAGGCTATTATACCAAATTTTATGAAATATCTCTATGTGCCTTAGACTCTAAATTGCTCGCATGTGTATTACACACCGTGATTTGAATTGTATTTGTTTTTGATGATGATCATGATATTTGAAATTGATAAGGTGAGCATGAAACACTGAATATGGCCAACGTGCCAAGAATGATCTTATAATTATGGCCATTAGGGCCAATGAAATGAAAAGATATGAAAGTAATATGAAATGTGATGATTGATGTAAAAAGGTTGATGTCTCAACTAAGAAGGCCTAGCCGATCGGTTCATGATCGGACACCATGCCACACACATGGTGGTGATTGTGCTAGAAAGTATAATTGAAATTGTGATTGTGGTCGATGTCGCTAATGGATAGCCTAGACGATTGGGTCGTGATCGGACTCCGTGTTAAAGATGGTGGTATTGATATTGAGAGAAATTGTAGTTGATGTCTCTTATGATATGGCCTAGCCGATCGGGTCGTGATTGGACTCCGTGCTAAGAGTACGGTGGTACTGGTTTTGTGAATAATGGTATTGTGAATAATGGTATTGTGGACAATGGTATATCGATACTAGAAATCTCTCAATGTGAGATATGGAAATTAATTTGAACACTATCTTGATCCTAAATTGAGGTTTGATGTTGATTAAGGCTTTCATTGATATTATAATAATCTTGTTTGTGTTATTTATCATTCTATTGAGAGGGTGTTTAGTTATACATACTAGTGCTAGAAGCTCATGATTTGTAGTACCAGTCCTTGAGAATTCTTTGTATAAAAGTTCAGTTATATTATCATTATTTCTCTCAGTAAATCTCATTTGAAAATTGGATTATTGTTAAATTTGCTTACCTTGCGGGTTGGGTTAGGTGCCATCATTACTAGTTGGATTTTGGGTCATGACAAGTTGGTATCAGAGCTCTAAACTTCCCATCTTTCTTTCCTTGTTGTGCGGTATTGATTCAGTTTGAAGTGTATATCTTGAATCCCTTCCACTCACTCGTATACGTACGTGAGCGTTCGGTATCAGCTGTCCATTGACGGCTTGTGGATTTCATGGATAAGATGCGAGATGTGTTGCTATGTTTTGGAGTTGGGCCCATCTGGATGACTCGAGGCTGGGTTTTGACCGCAGCTTGGGCTCACTGGTTTTAGTTGTATGAGTATGTGCTTTGGACTCATATGTCCGGTTGTTCCCCTAGGAACGAGATTGATGGCTTAGTGAGTGGTTGGATGGCTATATGTTAATTATGTTGTGACTATGGAATGTGTTCATATGGTTTGAATGTGACAAGAAGAGTTTGCTTGAGATATGAAAAGGACTATTGGATGCTCTATTTTGGTGGATGTGTTATACAGTCTGTAGTTATAAGGGTTTTGAGGGATTCTTTCATGTTATTTTATTTGTGGAACAAAGTAGATTCTCATGTCTTGTTGCTGAGTTGAGACTCAGGAAGATTAAGTGGTTTCGTCGTAGTTGTGGTTGTGAAAGGGTATAGAGAGATATCAGTTTGAGGCTAAACAAGTGGGTTATCACCTGCGGGGTAATCTACGGATATGTGATCCTTATAATATTGTGTGAAGGTTTTTGTTTTCTACCAGTGGGTTATATGTATTGCGATTTGAGTTTGGATTGGTTGAGAAGTTGACCTGACTGTTACGAGGATAAATGAGAGCTTAACAGATGATTTGAGGTATTCTATGGTTTATGTTGCATGATCTTGTGAAGGATTTAGTTGAATCTCTATGCGAGATTATGGCAGTAACAAAGTATGGGTATTGTGAGTTATTGGATGTTTCATTCTATGTCTTTGAGTCAAGTGAGGGAGTCTTCTATCGACGATTTGATTGCATGGTTATGTGTTACATTGGTTTCGGTCTGAGGCATACTTTTGGATTAGTTAGGACTTGCAGAGGTTGAGATCGAGGATGACTCGAGTAAGGGAACTTCTGGATACGGGTTATATTATACTTTATGGGTATATGGAAATCGTGGAATGATTTGAGTTGTTATTCGTGACGGATGTAGTGCCCATGGAGTAGGAATTTACTCGGTTGCATTAAGGTGGGGTTACTTCTTTGGGTGTTGTTATGATCATGAGGCACGTGTCGTTCATCCCGTTTGGGGCGGTGTAATTGAGATTTGAGCAGAGTGGACGACTCTCGAGAAGGTTCTAATGGATTCAAGATTTATATATGGCAATTGAGAATTTTTTCGAATTTGTATATGGCTAAGATCTAAGATTTGCATTGGATGGTGTCGGGACTTGCGGTATTTCTATATCACTATGGATTCTACATTTCAGTATCATAAAGGTAAAAGGAACAACATTAGATTCATAGAAGATCTCTTTAGAGTGGGTGTCTCGGTTGTGGTACTTTGGGATGCTTAAGAGGGAATACAATGACTTATGGGCCTTAGGGCAGTATGGTTTTATACTAGGATCTCTTGTAGTGAGCTTTGGGTAAGGATCGTGGTGTACTAGAAAAGCAAAGTGTCAACTTGAGGGTAATTCAAAAGGAACTCGGAGAAATAGGATAGCTTGGTAGTAGGTTGGATCAACACGGTAATGGATATGATCGGTTCTTTGGGTACTTATGATGTAGTGAGTCTCTACAGGTGTTTTGTGGCAATACTCTTGGGTTTTGGTGCATAGATCCCATAACACATAGCATGTAACAGATATAGCATCTACGGGGGTAAATTCCCTATTACAAGGTTAGACATGAGGCTTACCTTGCTCCAAATTCCGATAATCGGTTCCAACGCCTCTCTAACACCTCAAATCAAAGCCAACCGATCCAAAACTAGCGATGAGCGACCTTCCAACCAAGAACAGCCCCACTAACACATCACGTCCGCGACCCTCACCATGCAAATGCTGAGCTCAACCAGACCACCAATCGCGATCACGATTCCCTTATGCGAGCACGAAGAATAATTCTTCTGCAGATCCACACAACACTCCGCGATTATGAGACCTTCTCTGCGATCGAGATGCATACCACTGACACCAGCAACTGCAAATCAAATGGAAAATGATCCGAAACTATCCCGCAACACAGCCAAGGTCTTTGGGACCCCATCCAATCATACCAACAGGTCACCATACCTTATCCAAACTTATGCAAAGGATCAAAACGCCACGAATACCATCAAAACCAAGAATCAACGATCAAATTCCTTCTTTTAACTTTCAAACCTTCTAACTTCGACGAATGCATCTGAATCACACTTAGCTATTTTGGATTACGACCAAATGTCACACACAAGTTCCAATCAACTAAATGACTTCTCATAGGTCCCGAAACGCCACCCGGAGTCTGATAACACCAAAGTGCACTCCAAGTCAAACTTAGCTAATTCAAAAACCTTCAAAATACAAACTTCCGATAATAAATGCCGAATCGCTCCCGGACCACCCGATACTCAACCCAAATATATGCCCAAGTAATAAATCACCTTATGAACCTATAAGAACCTTAAAATCTCGATTTCGAGGCCATTTACTTAAAAGTCAAATCTTGGCCAACTTAAAGCTTCCGAATTGAGAATTACTCTCACAAAATCAACTCTGGATATCTCAAAAACCGAAACCAACCACATGCACGAGCCATAATGCATAATGTGAAGCTACTCAAGGTCTTAAATTGCAGAACGACATGCTAAAGCTCAAAATGACCGGTCAGGTCGTTACATTCTCCCCCACTTAGACATACGTTCATCCTCGAACGTGCCAAGAATCAATCCTAAGTTACCAAAAACCACTGAATAACTCATCATACAGATATCCATGGGTGATCTCATGTCACCTCAATCCATATGATTCCATAGACACAATCCTGACTGAAACGTTTCCCTTCAACCTCAGCTTGACATCCTTAGAAACAAATTATAACTTTCGGAGCTCCCTCAACTTCCGATTCTTTTATACACACACACACTGTATCAATCTCAACATGCTGTATCAAAGGATAATTATACACCCAAGTTGTAACCACACGATGTACTGCATAATTTATATGCCTATAAAATATCTTCCAACCACAATAGTTGCTCATTACCGAACCCGGTACCGATCATGTTCCAACCCGTGCAATAATTCGACGATGAAAGAGATGTACAAAAACTCATAACCACCTGTCAAATCAAGAAATCATGGAGTTCTCTTACTCGACAAGAACCACTACCAAATTCTAAGCTGATTAGCGACATTCTTCCTCCAAACATACATTATACAAATTCGATTGCATTGATTCTAGGTCAAATAACCTCATCTCACCCTGTACAGGCTGCTTAACCGACAAGACACATCAAACACCATCAAAATATCATACGATGCAATCCATGCTCCAACAAGCCACAACTCGAATATGACCAACAAGGAAAGGAAACCCAAGTACCAGAACTATCCATCCCGTGTAATGAATAAAACAACCAAACAAATGCTATGAATCTATCTCACAGAGGAGAAGCAAAACATGCAGGATAAGTACAAGGAATCGTACCCAATATCTCACCCTTGCGGCGGGCAACCCGATCCCTCTATGTTACCGTTGCAGCGTGCAACCCTATCCAAACATGATACCATTGCTATGTGCAACCCGATCCGAACATCATACTTATGGAGGTATACTACTCGATCCACACATAATACTCTGCATGAGAATGCCCATCGAGCCAAAATGCTCACATTCATTAGACACACGTACATCAACAACAAGCATGCCAAGTGCATAAACATAACCCTGGTATATGGATAGCATAATGCGCTATGAAAAATGCGAAGCACAACTAAGGTGCTATAAATAAATAAGCATCTCGAGAGCCATATTTCTCATATATCACCACAAGGTCTACACAGGACCGCCACATGCGTGTGAGTAATCAAGTCGCCTCACTACCCATATAGCATAAAATATTAACGCACGAGACAGATGATGGCATGAATAACATCCATTATACCCGATGACTCCTCCATGGACAAATGTGTCATGCCCTAAAACCGAGGAGCGCGACTGGTGCTCAACCGAGTGAACCCGACCGAGCAAGCCTGTGAGATTTCATTCTACCCAAACTCATCCACGACTGAAGATAATACATATTTTCATTAATTAGACAAAAACGTAATCATGTCTACAATACCAATTCATTACCAATAGTTTTCATCATTTTTAAAGTTTCAAAAATGGGACAAATAATACAACCACAACATAACATAGTTTGTCTTTTCCAGCACCAATACACAACCCGCACTATGTCTATGGAGCCTCTATAGATAAAGAAGAGTGCAATGATAATACCGGCAACAAGACCCCGGCTATACCTCAAACAGAATACACAAAGTACAAAAGATTCATGACCCCGGGATGAAGTGGGGCTCGCCAAGTCAGCTGGAAAGAAGGTGCACTGCTATCACTGATCAATATCTCCTATTGTGGAACCACCTGCATCCATTTAAAGATGCAGCGCCCCTGACAAAAAGGACGTTAGTACTTTCGAATAGCACTAGTATGTATAACTAAACACCCTCTCAATAGAATGATAAATAATACAAACAAGATTATCATAAATATCAATGGAAGCCTTAATCAACATCAAACCTCAATTTAGGATCAAGACAGTGTTCAAATTAATTTCCATATCTTACATTGGGAAAATTTTAGTATCGATATACCATTGTCTACAATACCATTATTCAAAATATCAATACCACCGTTGTAACACCCCGAAAAATTTCAAAGTACTTAAGTGTAAGGCCTGGTAAAAATTTGTAAAGAAAATAATATTTCATGGTGCCGGACTAGGCATATGTATTTGAGAATTGTAGAAAAATGCACCGAAAAGTAAAAGAAAATATTTGGCGGAAATGTGAATTTCTACGGTCCATTATGCGATCGCAGAATCACTCTGCGGACCACATAATCACTCTGTGGACCGCATAATGGCCGCAGAGTGAGGCAGTATATTGGCCGGTTGGATGAAACTATGCGGTCGACTATGCGACTGCATAACTGTTATGCGGTGCATTATACGACCACATAACAGTTATACGGACCGCATACACATGCAGCCTTTTGATCATTTTGTCAGCAATTATGCGACCGGTATGCGGTCCGCATAACCACTATGCGGTCGCATATGCGACCGCAGAACCTGTTCCGGAGCTTTATTTTTTTGGATTTTTAAAACCCGATCCTATTTCGTTAAATACACTCTTTGGATCATTTTTGAGTTATTATCTGATATTTTAGAGTGAGAGAGGGTGCCCTAGAGTGAGAAGGTGTTCTCCAATAATTGTTCTTCAATTCTTGCCCAAGTTTTGGAAGATGGAGAAAGGAAGCTCACTAGGTCTTCATCCTAGAGGTAAGATTCTACACCCTAAACCTCAATTTCGAATTTTGTGTAGAAATGGATAATAAGCAAGATAACTTCTGGGCAAGAGGGTTGGTTATTTTACATGCATGTGTTATCAAGGGGTGTAGAAAGATTGTTGAGCTAAAAATGGTAAAGGTTGGGTTGTGGGATGATGGAATCCTCCATAAAAGGATCTGGAAAACTTGATGCACATCTAGTGTTTGATAAAATGCTCAAATGAGCTAGAACCATGATCATCTTCCTAATTG
>AWOL01S0069978.1:0-11071 GCA_000715115.1 Nicotiana otophora | reverse complement strand
CGAGAGCTGATGGACGTTGGTCACGACTACTATCAAAAGGCTCCTATGAAGATGAATATTTCACATGGAGGAGTGTACATCTTTATGTTGTGTGTTCTTTTGTCGTGCGGCCCGGTGGCTTATGTGCGACCTGTGGCCCAGCCACTTATTTGTTCAGGGCGGGCGGCGTGAACTCTGATTCGATTCAGGTATTCAATCCCGCCGCTGAGATGCTCAGTTGACTCCTTAACCTTGATAGGAAGATGTCTTATTCCATAATTCATGCATAAGGGTAACGAACTTTGGGTGAACTAATGCGAATGGTTGTAAGCCTCGCTTCTCGAAAACACCCAGTGCTGACTACACTTAGAGACCAAAAGTGCAGGTAACGCCAGTTGGCGAAGTGGCATTAAGCATCCCTAGTGGTACGGAAAGAGGGGTCGTGATGATATCATCTACGTCCATGCCACTCCTCGTGGAGAAGATCCTGCATCCAACCAAGTCCTTGACCAGAGAACGGGAGAATTCCCATTACTACTGGATGGCCAGCCGGGCTGTGAGTACGGTGGGAATGGGCTTCCCAAGAAGCCAGCCCGGGTCGGGGTTCAGCATAGAATGAAGTGGATGGCCCTAATCTTGTGTTGGCTTTGCCAACTTATTGGGTTGCGGGTGGAGAAAAGTGGATGGAGGGACTCGGGTCGGGGCGCAGCATAACTAAGAGAGCCATTCCATTTAGGGTGAGACAAAATGGGCGGGCACAGGCGGTCTGGTGTCCNACTCCTTAACCTTGATAGGAAGATGGCTTATTCCATAATTCGTGCATAAGGGTAACGAACTTTGGATGAACTAATGCGAATGGGTGTAAGCCTCGCTTCTCGAAAACACCCAATGCTGACTACACTTAGAGACATGAAAGTGCAGGTAACGCCAGTTGGCGAAGTGGCATTAAGCATCCCTAGCGGTACGAAAAGAGGGGTCGTGATGATATCATCTACGTCCATACCACTCCTCGTGGAGAAGATCCTGCATCCAACCAAGTCCTTGACAAGAGAATGGGAGAATTCCCACTACTGCTGGATGGCCAGCCGGGCTGTGAGCGCGGTGGGAATGGGCTTCCCAAGAAGCCAGCCCTGGTCGGGTTCAGCATAGAATGAAGTGGATGGCCCTAATCTTGTGTTGGCTTTGCCAACTTATTGGGTTGCGGGTGGAGAAAAGTGGATGGAGGGACTCGGGTCGGGGCGCAGCATAACTAAGAGAGCCATTCCATTTAGGGTGAGACAAAATGGGCGGGCACAGGCGGTCTGGTGTCCGAGCCGATTGGTTAGATGATGATTACTTCACTTATTATTTTAGTATTAGCCGCCTATCCCATAATGGAAAGGAATGGAATACATAGAATGCGAAGTGCTAGCGCTATAGGGTCGGTTTTTTTGGGGGAATTTGCTTGTAAAGAAACAAACTTATCCCTACCCCGACCGACAGCTTCTAGGTTTCCCCATCTCTTCTAAACATCCCCCGGTCTTCGGCCCGAGCTGTGTGAGGCAAAAACTCATCCCATGTACGGTTCGCAGGCTGAGCCCCATCCCAGAAGTAAGGGTGCAGCTTAGGTCAATTAACACAAAAACGATACAGTTGAGTCAACGATTGCCTTTGGGTTCCAAACTCCATATGGGGAAGGAGCGTTGTTGTTTGCGAGGTCATGATCATTTACATGGACCCACTTTTCATTCGATTTGTGGGAATTTGATGATCTATAAACCGTCCCTAACGAGCGATAGGATCAAGTTTGATCTTGATTAATCACTTTGTGCTGACCTGTTGCCAGTCCACTTTCCGGCCTCATATGAGAATGGAAAATTGGAGCATGTTTTCCATCGGTGGATGAAGAATCGCGAACATAATAATTTCTGGTTGACCATGTTCCCAGCAAAAAGATACTTTTGAGAAAGGACGAGCACGACTAAAGTGGCTATACATACAAATCTATTTATGAATCTATATGCTTCGATTGGAACTGGAAGTTCCAGAACAGGTGGCTGGTATATCACAACAATAAAACTTCCTTTTATTTTTTTTATTCGAATCGAATTTATGTTGGCTTCATTGCGAGGCTCGCGTAGTTTGTTACATCATCTCCAAAAGGATAAGTTGCGTTGGAATTGATAAAGTACCGTGGAGTTCATAATTGCATAAAAGGAGTCAAACTAGTGGCTATGGCGCTCTGAGGCACTTCTTCAAACTAGTGACGGCCCGCTCTGATGAATTCATGATTTATATATGTTTCAGGCCGGTAAGAGGGAGTGCGGAATAAGGATTGATTTCACTGTATCCATAGTAGCCCACCCCATCTACCTATTGTAGGAGGTCAATTGGTACTTTCTCTCTCGAGATTGCAATCCCTATCGAGTTGGGAAGGAATGAGTAATGGGTCGGGGAATTGGGCATCGACCCTCTTGGATCCGGTAGGAGCAGGAGTAGGTAAATTAGTATAGATCCGGTGAAGAAAAGAGAATTTAGTTGATAGAGACATTAGATCTGAAGGAAGCATTAAGTCACATATCCTAAAACCTTCACGGAAAAGGAACAGACTCACTCGCCCTACTTCTAAAGATAGATAGAAAAGGTTAGGGGGTCCCAGCTGCTGAGGTGGCATAGTGATAGGTGAGATCAATAACAACAAAAGTAGCGGACGATCCTGTAGTAGTATATTCGGTAGATTGCGGTGGAATAGATTCAACCATCTGGACCAGTAGATCCACAGCAAATATGCGTTGACTTAGTTGCTTTTGCAGTTTATTTTAATCCCGATGTTGATCCGACACAGCTTACCGGTGATAGTTGCAACACAGGAGCTTTCAAGGGAGGGGGCCAGGATCTCTAGTTCTGTTCTGGAATCAAAACAAATAATCTAACTAAATAGGCAGCGAGTCGTTCAGATGAGACCCGAAGACCAGGAAGAATAAATAAGCAAAGGGAGGGGCTTCTTCCTTCAATAGAGGTAATTCTTATTCTTCTCCTTCCTGGTACTCTTGAATAAGTCAAGGCTTTTCCCTATTCCCTATCAAAAGCACTTTCAGTAGAAAAATGAATTTGTCTCAAATCAAAAGAAGAAGACTCTGCACCTTCAACTAATTCAAGCAATTCAGTCAGTAGGAAAGTCATATCATTGAATATTGGATTATATACAACCTCGTGAACATTACAACCAATCAATCGAGAGTCTTCTATACATTAAGAAACTTTTTATTTATTCCTGAACGCAAAAGAAAAGGTAGAACCTTTGGGAGGTACTTTCGTCCTACTTTACTATAGCAGTTTTAGATCTGCTGGTCGCTCTCTTGAAAGTGCTCGTCTAGCTCCCTCTCCTTGATCTCTTCTTTTTGTTTTTAGCCGGGTTTGGCCTTTTAGCCATCCCTTCGATCAAATAGAGATTCCTATCCTACATTTCTCTTTTTCTCCCACGATAGCGATATTTTTTTGCTACTTCTTTCCTCGGCTAATGGAAAAAATCCTTCTTTTTACCCTGCCTGGCGCCATCCATCTCCAAATAGTAAATGCATTGCTGAGCTCAGATGTCCGCTCGTCTGGCAATTTGGAAGGAAGCACTTCCTCCCCTCTTTGTGTGGAAAAGCTTCTGAAAGCCTATTAGTTAGTATTAGTAAAAACCCTAGTTAAGGGGTCCGTAGTTATCGCAATCGCTCATTGGTCTTCACCTCAAGTGCTTTCTTCAATGAGTCCAAGTCTGCCTTTGCGGATAAAAAATCAAGGACTTGTCGGTAGATCAGCTAGCTCGCGCTCTAGTCTTTCATTGATCTTTTCTACCCCTCGCTCTATGAGGATGCGCGCCTATCTAGAATGTGCAAAGTAAAATAGCGGCAGATAAACCGGGTATATATCGACACATAGGCTACTGCCAGAGTGGGGGGCAGAATAACACAGCAAGGAATCTTCCTGTCAATCCAAAAATGTTAGAAAAAGAATTAGATCTAATCTCATCAAGTGGGCTTATTCATTTTCTGAAGTTAGATTGAAGATTGAGAAAGCCGGCTAGTGGTTCCTTTAACGAATGCGTTCTGGAGGCCGGTCCCCGGTGGCTAAGAAGCTTGATCATTTTGTTGAATAAAGCAAGTTAATGTGACGATCGAATCTGGGTGAAGTGTTGCTACCTGGCCCAACATTATCGAGAAAAGGTTTTGTTTCCTTAGTCTTTCGTGTGCACTTTTTTTAGTCTAATTAGTCTATCTGAGTGGGCTTGGTTGGCAGTGTCAGGGTCTTTTGCATTCTTATCTAAAAAAGAGTAAGAGGACGGTTCCTTCAACTCCCTAGTGCCTTTGAACGAACTGAAAGGCCTCTCTTCAACTCCCTCGGAAGTTTCAACTGCTAACCAACTCTTTCGACTACGAGTCATCAAAAGAATGAATGACCACTAGAGGGGGAAAGCGATAGAAATTGGTTCCCTACGACGTCTTCTCTCTTCGCACATTCTAAAAACCACCCTAGCATTCCACGCAAGTTGTAGTACCCTCGGGAATCTTTTCAAACCTTAGTCAGGGCTACTTGAAGATCCTTTCATCTCTTCTTTCTTTGTGTTGAGAGAGAGTCGCCAGAAGGCTCATTCCAGGAGTGAAAGAGAACCTGGCTTGCTTAGCAACCAAAGCTAGTCTACTAAGGAAAAACCTACTAATGTGAGACCCTTCTTTGCCAGGCCGGGTACTTCTCCTTTATCCTTTGCCTTGCTATTTTGCTCGACCACTCTCTGTTCTTAAGTAAGGGTTCCCCTCTCTCAAAAAAATGAATATGTTAATCGTTACCGATACCTAGCAGAGTTGCTTTTCCTTGTTCCAGGGGAGATTGGTATGGGTAGAGTCGTATTCATCCCCGTCTTTTTGCCCTTTGGCTGGTAATCACATCGGCCTTAAGCTGGTGTATCACCTCGGTTGGGGAGAAAAGCTTTTTTGTTGTCGGCAAATCCCTTTTCGCTTTATTAAACTCTTCTATTAGGCGAGAACTCACTCAATTACTTTTTAAAATTTCGCAAAGCTCTCCTTTCCTTAAAGTGAGTTGGTTTTGAATGAAAGCAGGTTTCATCATGACTTTCATCGGGGATAGGTACGGGGTCTGGGTCGGTCGATATGTTGAACGGGAAATCAAAAATTCTTGCTTCATTGAAGTCCCTCATGGAAGAAGAATTGGTTGATGTAGAAGGCTTATATGTTATTGTATCCACCACATAGTTTACATACTCAGACAAGCTGATTCCAGCGCCTATAGTAATAGTCATACTAAAGCTAAGGAGATCCCAATAGTCAATCCACTATGCCCCAATGTTGTCAATGAACAATCACCTTGCCTTACTAATATATGAATTTTGTTCGCATTGTCTTCCTCCAATAGGAAGGAGAGCAGCTGATTCTAGGGATGCCCATTTTTCCACATTAAAAGGAAAGGAATCAGTCTGGAAGTAAGAGAGGAATTCCTCTAAGCCGTATCATCAAAGTTAGTAGCATTTATCGATGCTTCTCCACACTGTCCTAGTCTCACGATGTGGATTCGAACCACTGCTTCTCCTTATTGTCGTGATTGGTTCTGTCGTCCTCCTCATTATAGTCCCCATAGAATCCAGAGCATTTCGCAAAATACATCCTGTCATTTCACCTTAGTAGTCCTATGCATAGTCAGTACTATAGCCCCAATCATGGCTACTAATAAAATTAGACTAGAAGCCAAAAACCAGACGAAATAGTAGGTATAAAGTAAATTGCCCAATGTTTCCAAATTAGTCCAACTTTGTACCTTTCCGGCATAAACCGTATATCTCATAGAGGTTGTATTTGTTTGGGTTTGTAGTAATGGAATTCTTTCAGTATCTAAAGTAAAGAACATCTCCCACCAAAAGATCAGTCCAATAATACCACTCACTGGTAAATAGCGCAATACTTCTTCGTGAATCTCAACTATTTGAATATGGAACATAATAATAATGAATAAGAATGAAATAGCTATAGCTCCTATATAAACTATTGGGAAGATCATAGCGAAAAAGTCGAGACTGGGATGAGAAATAAAAGGGAATGTACCGGATTTTTAAGAACGTACAACCATCAAACCAGAGACTAAAGCACAGCTCGACAAAACAGAAAGTATCATAGTACATCATCCTTACCTGAAATGGAACTTTCATCCCGGAGCAAGAACTAGCATGAAAGTCGATCTATTACGACCAGCGCGGTTCTTCCTATTTCATTTTCTTCTTTCAAGCCCTTCTTAGAAAGCACTCAATGCGTTACTTACGGAATCTCAAATCTCTCTCAACATCGAGAATTATTTATATGTCCAGGTAGATTAGAGGTTCGGCTTCCTTCTCCCCCACCTTTTAGCCTTTTGGAACCCTGAAAAAAAAAGAAAGCTGAAATCAAAAGGAAAGAAGAGAAATTGGGCCATCTTTCTCGAGAGAGGCCGCCTTCTCTCAGGCCAGCAGTCTTCTACTTCTAGTCGACTGCTCTATGATGGGCTTCCCTATTTCCTTGGCTCTGCTCACTCGTCTACGCTCCAACCCAGCAAGTAATAAATCAAAAATGATGTTTCCTTGCCTGCATTAATATTTAAAACTTTTCGTCAAAAAAAAAGGTAATCAATCAGAATCAAGAAAAAATATGGAATTAGTGAATCAAGATCTAGATGGATCAATATCTTTATCTCTATACACGGAGATACCTCTCGACATGGAGAGAGATCTATCTATGAATCGGCTTAGACTATCCTCTATCCGGATAGATATGTCCCTATGAGCGACTACGCTGATCTTTATATGTTTTGGCCACGTCCCTTTCCCCTCTGAAGAAGAAGGTTTGGATCTCTCAATCTTATGTAGTGAGGTATGTGACCTATGTTAGGTCCATAAGATACCACTTTTTTTGGTGTTCTATGATTCACCTCCGAATAATGAGTAGGTAGTTCGATCTTTTTTATTTTGATCTTTGTAGTAAACTGATGGGGGGGATGCGGAGCAATAGGTTGAATTACTATATAAAGAAGAGTTGTAAACTATAGGAGTTCTTGTTTGAGTAGGAATATTTCGGTTTTTCTCGTTCCTTCTCTTCGATAAGAATAGGGATTTGAAATGATACAAATTCCTCTTCATTTTGTTGTGCTCGGCGAAAGAACTGCCTAAGCACACTTTTTTGGATCCAAACTTCATTGTTCTTTCTAAGTCTTCTTCTTGCATAGAAGAACGCAACTGTTGCAAAACCTAGGATTTTAGTAGTAGGCGGCATGCCCTCTTCGTTTTGAGTAGGCGGAGCCATTTTGTTTTAGTTCTTCTCTACGGGTGATCGAGGAATTTTCCTATTATTTTTTTCAACTGAGATTTTGATATAGAAGGATATCTTTATTTCTTCACCATGGGTTCTCACATCAGTTTCTTGAAAAGATATTATATCACCGTGGCAAATTGTAAAATGAGTAATGTTAACCATTCCATTATTCACAAAAGTCCTTCGATGTCTTATCAACTACCTTGCTTGAGGAATAGTTTCACAAAAATGGAGACGAACCGGGATAACGTACGATCTTGTTTCCGGATTGAGTAGAAAAGGGATATATGAAGTTCGTTCTCTTCCTCTGTGGATCTCTCTGATGGGTAAATCTCCATAAAATAAGGGACAACTTTTGTGTAGTTTGTGATTAGATGTAACTGTTAAGATTTTCTCTAGAATAAATCTTTCTCTTAATAGATCTCTTCTTGTTCATCAATATTCGGAGAATACGGCGTTGTATTATTGTAAGTTTGCTATTCCAAACATTTCCTGAAAGTAGACAACAAGTTTTAAATCTTAATCCATGCAAAGCATATCTCGTTGAATCAATCTTTTTTGCCACATCGCGTATAATGGGAATCGAACCCCCTCCGCTACTGGCAGGCAGATGTATAATGTACTACTTCAATCCAGCAACTTGTTAGGAGTAGGTTTTGGCTTTCTCCTTTCTTCTAATTAGGCAGATAGGTTTTCCACACTTTCCCCTTTTAATATAATAATAAGGTAAGCTTCCAAAGCTCCTTTCTTCAGCTGGTGTGCAGGAGCACACTTTAGTTTTCCACTTTACAAGGGTCTTTCATGAATAGGGATTTCCCGCCAGCAGTCTTCTCTTCCTATCACTTCACTTCGTTCTAGAAATATGATCTCACCGGGCCGGACGAAGGGGAAGAAAGCTATGGGTGGTCTCGGAACAACAACGAGAGAGGGCTCATAGCCCCCCCCCCTCACTCTTCCCCACGCATATTTATTCACCCGAGATGCAGAACTCTTTTTTTTAATGAATAGATAGAGCCATGATACATTCCAAAATATTGTAAAGGTAAATAGACTCTTTTCGCTCCCTTTTTGATGTCTGCCTGAGGACCTATGTTAATGTTTTTGAAAGGGGATGTTTGCCTTTTGTAACAAATAGACCCACGATACGGACTAATATATCTTCTTACCCGTAAGCATAAGTAAAATCTATTCATAGTTGGCCAGTCCCACACGGCAGAGCTTCTCGCTTTTCATGAATATGTCTCCCCCTCTGCGTATGTGAGTTTTACCCGCCTTTTACTCTACTTGCTTCTAACTCCCTATGAGCCCTTACATTTTCGGAGGGTCGGCGGGACATGGCAGCCTCAGCTCATGCATCGGTTTACCGAAATAACCTATGATCTCCCACTTCCTTCTATTAAAAAGGCGAGCAACCCTTAAACAAAAAGGCTTAAGAGGGTTCTTCTTTATATATTACATAAGCCCTAAAGTAGGTAGCCCCGAAAGCCGAACTCAGCAGAGTGGGTTTTGGCTTTCCCCTTTCTATCTTATTAGTCAAAGCTAAACGTCCTTATTTCAAAAAACAGCGCTAACACCCTATCTATAGTAAGGGGCCTTTTCAATTCAATCGCCCACTTGATTTCGGAAAGTCAAATATAATAACTCTTTGTTAGCTCTTCGTGCCTCCTTGACTTGTCAAACTAAACTAAGATTGTCCAACTAGAGTATAGTCGGAAGGAGCTCTTTTTGTATTGAAAGTGTTTTCAAATAGTTACATTGCGTCGGTAATAAGACTTAGAGTAAACAAACGATTCAAGCTCCTTACAGAAGGCAGTTCAGCTTGATAACTCGATAAGCTGTATTGACAGAATAAAACCACTCTTTCAAAGGTGGGATCAATCCCAACCTATTTTTCTTAGCCTAACAGTCTATTCGTGGAAGTAAATTATCCAAAATGTCTCCTTACTAGACCTAATATCCTATCATCACTTTCAGATACAAGGAAGTTGAACTAGTTATTAGACCAACTATCTCACGCACTCTCTTTCAAACCCAGCCAAAGGAGCACATCTAGTTGAAAGACTCTCATTCTTATTTACAATGGGAAGATCTTTCAGTTTGTAAAAGCTTAAGCTTAAGATCTTTATCCATAAGTAATGAGAGGAGACTTTTAGAAAACCCTCATGCCTTCTCTAGAGATAGAGATCGTACTGCTACCTCTGAGTCTGACAATCTAGTCTTCTAGGCTTTTCGCTTTTAGAATCCTCTTTCTCTCCGATCCTTCATGCGTTCTTTATCCTATTCTGATTCGATTTATCTTTATTTTAGTTGCTATTTCTTTATTTTGAAGAAAGATGGATCTATAGGGGAAAAGATAAATATATACTATCAATAAGAAGATAGTTTGATTTTCTTGTTTGCACATGTGTATTGTCTAATCTATGAGAATCAAGATTTCCCCTTTCCGTAAGTGCATATAGGGAAGTAGGCCCTTGTCTATTGAGAGGACTCCTATTGTCTTTCTTTTATTTACTGGAGTTTCTTGTTCCCGTGCCCCCCGGGTACCGTGACCCCCGGTAATCTCTTGTAGGGCGCACAAGGCCCTTAGTCTTACGTCATGCAGTTTCTGCTTTCTTGTTGGCTTGGCAATGATTTCCTTCCTCTGTACAGAGAAGATAGAAAAGGATGTTTCCCCGCTTTTCGTCCGTCGTGTATTCCCGCTTATGTATTCTGCAAGAATGAGAGGGATGGGCTCCCCGCTAACACTTTTTCAAACATTCCCCCTTCCAAGGATGCTTTCTTGAGCCTTTTTCCCTCATCGCTTTTGGTTTGGGGACGACAAGTACTTTGTCTCGAGTAGGACACCGGTGATCTCTGCATTCACCTATGTAATTTCGAAATCCGCTTTCAAGCAGCTCTGTTTTCTAAGGGAGAGTGGACTAAAAAAAGCAGAAGCGCCATACGTCATGCTTTTGTAGACCACCTAGTATACATTAAAGAAAGTGGATTCCTCAATTAAACTAGCTTCCTTATCTTCTCTTCCCCCCAACAACTTCACTCCAGAGGAATCGCGTATTCTTAAGTGAGAAGATCAGACTCTTATTATTGAATTTCCATTGTTTGCACGTAATAGCTTATTCTCTATATTTTGTTTATGCTCAATCTTTCTGTTTTCTTTTTTCAGTCTAAAAGGAAAGCGAAGTGACTATCATCGGATAGTCACGAGCGCTTAGAGGTATGAAGTTAAGCGAATATTACTATCTAAATGAGCTTATCTTCTTAAAGGACTCTTAATAAAGAAAGCTTTTTTGAAGAAAGCAATTCAAGTAGGGCTTGAAAGAAGCCAGGCGATCCGATCAGAAGATAAAGAAGATAGACGAGAAGATAAAGGGCGAAGGACTTTNAAGGAGCTTAGCTTCTTAAAGGACTCTTAATAAAGAAAGCTTTTTTGAAGAAAGCAATTCAAGTAGGGCTTGAAAGAAGCCAGGCGATCCGATCAGAAGATAAAGAAGATAGAAGAAAAGATAAAGGGCGAAGGACTTTTTTAAATCTGATCGGTGTAAATATGATATTAATTAGTCTTTGTCCTTTCTTAAGAGACTCCAGACGCTCCTTGTCCTAAGCGCCAGGCATCCGATTACGTTTGCGGATCTCCGCCGCCTGCTTTTGCGCTATTGTTACTTACGACGTCTCTTCTCTTATGCAATTCCTGACTAATCGTAGTTTTTCTAAGGACAGGAATAAGAGGTTTCGGCTTTTCGGGGTATTTAACATAACTAATAATTCTATATTGGAAAAGT
>AWOL01S0069954.1:0-10747 GCA_000715115.1 Nicotiana otophora | reverse complement strand
CCCACATAGGACCGGACCGCGAAGCCCACTTAGGACCGGGCCCGGCCCACTTGCCAGCCTTACTCTCACCTAGCATGATTTGTAGGTTTTGAGGCATGATAGAACTTTCAATTCTGTTTAATTTATATACTTAATTCGTCGGTTGATATTGTTTGTGACACACCTATTATGCCCTTTACAATATGTTATTGTGTCAAAGAGGTAAAAGTGCAATTGAGCTGGCCATTACTTAATTGGTGGTCATCCTTGGTAAAAGATGAACTCCAGAAAATCCCTGTACATAAAATTAAATTACGTTTCTAATAAGTCTAAATTAAGTCAGCTAATTAAGGAGGTCAATTACCGTATCTTCGGTGGATATAACGAGACAAAGCTGCTTGTGTTATCCCCAGTATAACGTCGTTAACCGTCTAAATTTGCAAGAAAGAAAAAAAAGGGGAAAGATTAGGCTACGTGAATAGCAAATTTAAACCCATGAAAAGGGATTTATAATGCTATTCAACCTTGTATTTAAGGATTATACACTTACACAGTTTGTCGCATTTTTTATAAATTTAATATCATCCAAGCCAACAGTCCGATAGATAAATCTTTGTCCAGTGGACGACTTAAATCCTTGTGCAACTGCGAAAGGTGATTGAGAGTCTTTCAAGAAGAAAGCAGTCGTTACAAACAACAAAACATCAGCAACTGTATTGAACAAAAGACTGATGAACAACCAGAACTTTGCGACGTATTGCCATATCAACGACCAAATATCTTTTCTATTGCTTATTGATAAATTTGATTTGCCCTTGGAAGAAGAAGAAGAAGAAGAAACCGGGAGTGTGGGCAAAGAAGTAGGATCCGAAGTTTTCCGGAAACAAGAGAGTAAAAGCGAAATGAGGGAAACTCCATCCCCAAGAGAGTGGTGAAAACGGAAAATAAAAGTAGCCTCGGCATGGGAGGTTTTCACGTTAAGGATGTGAAGATCCCATAGAGGTTTTGACGTGTCAATAGTGGTCGTACTTAGGTTTGATATATACTCTTCTACCGACTTGTCGGTATCCATATTATTGGGGTTTGGCTTCAGGTCAGGGACAGTAATATGATCATCTACGTTCACTGACGTAGGAACCCATCTCATTTTTCCGTTGCCATCACTTTCATCCATAACCTGTTGACGTTTCAACACAAAATAAAAAATTTAAATGTTACTGATACATTAACCTTGTAAAGATTTACACTATCGTGTTATTTAGAAATGTAATCACGACTAATTGTCTATATGAAACGTGAGTTGTTAGTATATGTAATTAACTTTCTATAATTCATCGATAGTGTCAAAATTGTTTACACAGTTGATGTGCACAAATTAATTCGCCCTAAATTTATTAAATGCATGCCAAAACTACATGATATATGGAATATGTCCCCCACAAGCGGTAAGCAGGCTAAAACAACGTAGTGTATTTTAGTACATTAGTGTAGCAAATTTTATCATTTCACATTAAATTATGCTTAATTACTCATTAAAAATTATTATAAAAATATATAGATAAGATTTATTTGAATTTTAGATGAGAAAGTATCTTTTGAATTATGATGAGAAGATTCATACAATGGATTATATAACAGATAAAGTCAACAAAAAATCATAATAGATAAAGTCAACAAAAAAACTTTAGAACAATAAAAGAAGTGGCAAGCCATTGGAGATACTAGAAAGCTAAATGAGTTTGCTGATTTTTCGTTGGACGAAGAAATTCAACTTTTTCAGGTTAAATGTTTTTCTTCTCTCGCAACAATTCTATAAAGACAGTTCGATGAATTTGTTTTTTTTTTTTTGATTTAATTCTTTTGAATACAGTCGCTAAATTTAGTATGCAATATACATATACTTTAATTATTAATTTTCTCCGTTATTTTTATATTGAAACGATTCGCGTATTGCGCGGGTATGTATAGGAGGTACTTATAAAAGGAAAAAGAGATCCTCCGGGCTAATGAAGGAGGCGCGACATGATCTTAAGAAAAAAGGTTAAAGAAAACCTTGGGAACTGTATCTGCCATGCAAGATTATTGTGATTAGTTAGACAAATGTACTTTCATGTTTCTTTACCTGCAAACTGGAAAAGCGTGGGTGTTTAAGCAACTTGCATTGTATTTCAGCTTTCATGGCGTCAACGTCAAGTGGTACTTTCCAACCCATGATTGCTACGATGTGAACATTGTAGTTTGGTTCATGAAAAACTCTAGAAGTTGGACTCAATAATGCTTCTTCTTCTTTTCCATTTTCTAATTTCTTTGATGTTCGTACAGGTTTGAGAGCCATCTTGTTTCCACCACACTCCATATTTTAGAGCAAATATTATTATTATTATCACTTATCAAACTACAAAGAAAATGCTGATAAAAGGCTCCAATTATTTAAAGAAGAAAGGAAGACTTATTAATTTGGTGCACACAGAATTGATAGATTTCAACAGTAAAAGGAAAATTTCATTAAAAGCACAGCTGTCTTGTTAATTTAGCTTTCGGGAAGGGGTTAGGATCTGGTCCAATTATAAATGCTCCAATATTTATCAATACAGGTCTGGACCACGTACTCCTATGAAATTTTAAAGGCTTAGATCCCGTTTCGACTTAAGAAATTTTTCTCTTTTTTTTTCAAATTTTTTTTATTTTTTTTCGAAATCAGCGTTTGTTCATAAAATTTCCAATTTTCACTTGAAGATATATTTTGAAAATTTTCGAAAATTTAAAAAACTCCAAAAAACTATTTTTCAAAATTTTCACTCAAATCACTCACAAAACTTCAAAAACAACCCAAAATTATATTCATGTCTAAACACAACCCTAAATTTCAAATACAATTTTCACTTGAAGATATATTTTGAAAATTTTCGAAAATTTAAAAAACTCCAAAAAACTATTTTTCAAAATTTTCACTCAAATCACTCACAAAACTTCAAAAACAACCCAAAATTATATTCATGTCTAAACACAACCCTAAATTTCAAATACAATTTTCACTTGAAATTTTTTTTCACCACGTTTTGGAATTTTACAATTCTTATGTCCAAACGCCCACTTAGATCTATTAATTTCCTCTACCCATCTCTTAAAATTTATTTTTTCTTCCAAATGGAAGGTAAATACGGAGCCCTGATGGTAGGCTAAAATCTATCACCTCAACTGCGCGCCCAGTGCGCGATCGCGCACTTGGTCGCGTACCCGGGTGGTATCAGTTGAGAATTTGGGAAAGTGTAAAACATGAAAGTTGTAGCCCTTTTAAATAGATTTCCAACGATATACTGTGGAGCCCAAACGGATTTATGAGCTAAAAGTTATGTGTATTTTACTGGACAATATGCCGTATGCCTACTCGATTCTTCATTGCATTCTTAAAGTGCACTATCATCCGTTGATCCCCGAACATGATCCCAACTTAATCCTTGGGCTTTTACTCAGACTTCAAAGCTCCAAAATAGCATGAATTCATTCCACAACATCTACATAGATCGGAATCACTCCTACAAGGCATAAAATACATAATTAATGCAAAACACTAGCGATTAAAGCTCAAACTCAATTAAAGTACAGTAAATTAGAGTGCAATAAGCGACTAAAATACAAGATTATAGCCTACCATCAGTGCTCTGTATTTACCTTTCATTAGGAAGAAAAAAGAAGTTTTAAGAGACGGGTAGAGGAAATTAAGAGATCTAAGCCTTTAAAATTTCATAGGAGTACGTGGCTCCAGTCCAGACCTGTATTGATAAATATTGGAGCATTAATAATTAGACCAAAGCGAAGTGAGACAACCACCTCAAGTGGAGAATGTTAGTTTAGAAAAGCTTATTTATAAGTTCATAAATAAGGTGGAAGAGAGATTTACACACGATGACGAAGCCACTAACAACCTAACAATGTAAATGAATCAATTAGTGAATAGACTTAGCTCGTTGCATTGTGATGGTGAATATATGGAAGAGATACCGTATGAAAATGAGCCTACCCGAGATGATGAACATCTACAAAGAGAGTTTTTCACTCTACAAGAGGACTATGTTTCAACTGAAATGATTGAAAATGAGGTTTTGGTTGATTATAAAGCAATACAAGAAGAGTTCAACCCCCCATCCCCCTATCCACAATTATAACTTTTAGTAGAACAGAATGAGGAACAAATGGTCTTGGACTTACCCGAGGAGTACTCACATGACCTTTTTTTTTCGTTTTCTTATTCAAACCTTGATCATGTGGATTTTATTTTTGGGGATTTAAAGGAATATGCATGGCTTGATCTTGTGAATGAATGCAGAAACAAGTTGAGGATAATCCTACAAGAACAATCCGCCGCTCAAAATGAGGCCAAGAAAGAAGGAAAGGAGCGGGTCTTTCAAAACTCCCTAAAGGACTTTGGCCTGATAAGCACCATAAAGAATCCCAAGGAGCGAAAACGAAAAATAAATTCAAAATTAGGGATGGAGTTCACAAGTTCTCGGAAACGAAAAAAGTTCAGGGGGGTTTTCTTTACCTCTTGCTTTTTATTTGTGTGTGTCATGGGGACATGCCACAATTTAAAGTGTGGGGTGGGGATGTAAATATGTAATTAACTATTGTTTTCGTTTCTTGTGTGTATTTTCGTTTCATTCGATTGAAATTTTAAAGTCGAAAAAAATAAAATAATTTTCTTTAGGTAGTATAATAATTTTCTCTTGGTTTTTCTTGGTGCCGCGGTTCTTTTTCAAGGGTTTTGTTTGAACCAGTTGTAGTTAATTTTGTTTTTTGGATTAGGAGATCTTGTGCTGTGATTTTAAATGAAAGCAATATTTTTTGACTTTATTATGCCTTGAGAATAGTAAGTACTTTAGTTGTGATGCTTAGGCTCAGTTTTTTACTCTTGTATAAGCACTTTAAATTGTATGATCTTATCTTTGCTTAACTACTTTGATTAAAGTATCTTGATGAGTCCGATCTTGAGTAAGTTTTGTGCCATGTGTATGTGAGATTTTGTGTAATCTGTGCATTGTATTTGATGTCTAAAATTTGCCCCGTGTGTTTGTAAAGCGAAATAGTAGATTTGTTCAGTCTTGAAAGTGATATAGGCGTTTCTTTGTTGAGCCAACTATATATTTTAACCACCAAAATTGTTATGTATCGTAGTTAACATTGTTGATCCTGCAATCCCATTTCTTTGGTAACCACATTACAAACCTTACCCTTTTTGTTTGAATTGACATTTATTTGAACCATTTACCTCTCATAAGCACTTGAAATTGGTATGAACTTTGTGAAAGTTGAAGTGTGGGGTGGTTGGTTTGGCTTTTGAGTGAAACTATTGAAATAAGGGAAAATGTGCACTGTTGTGAAAAAGTATGAGCCAATTAAATCGAAAAAGAAAATGAAGAAAAAAAAATAGTTTATATTCATTGATAGTGGTAACTCTTGATGTATTTGTGCTTAAAGAAGTTGGGAGTCGACATATACGGATATGAAGGTGGAGTTATGGTTTGACATAAGTGTGGGAATTAAATATTAAGTATATGTATTAAAAGTGCTTAGGGAGATGTAGTTACTCTTATTTAAATGTATCCTACCCGTCCCGTATCCTACATTACAACCAATTAAAGTCCTACTTGATCCTTGACTGAATGAGCTCGATTGGTTGAGTAATACACTATGGGCAAGCCTATGGTTCATCTTTTGTGGCATATGAATATTTTTCCGAGAGTGAGTGGATTCTTTCTATCTTGAGTTCCTAGTTGTTCTTGATGTCTATTCTGTATGGAACTACTCTCGATTGTTTGTGTGAGGGCACTTGATTCATGAAGGAAAGGTAATGTCGTGGACCACTTATGTTAGAGTGAATGAGTAAGTTGTGAATAATGCATGGTACTTGTGAGTCGATTCTTGAGGTGAAAATGTTACACTATTGTGCTTAGTATATTTTAAATATTCTTGGTGTAATGAGTTAGGGGAGTTATTTAAAAAGGTCGTATCTATATAAAGTGTGGTTTGATTGCTCGAGGACGAGCACTGGTTTAAGTGTGGGGTGTTGATGGTAGGCTATAATTTTGTGTTTTAGTAGCTTATTGCACTCTAATTTACTGCACTTTAATTGAGTTGGAGCTTTAATCGCTAATGTTTTGTACTAATTGTGTGTTTTATATCTTGTGGGAGTGATTCCGATCTATGTAGATGTTGTGGAATGAATTAACGCTATTTTGGAGATTTGAAGCCTGAATAAAAAGCCCAAGGATTAAGTTGGGATCGTGTTCGGGGATCAACAGATAATAGTGTACTTTAAGAACGCAACGAAGAATCGAGCACGCATACTTCGCATTGTCCAGCAAAATACACATAACGTTTAGCTCATAAATCTGTTTGAGCTCCACAATATATCGTTGGAAAGCTATTTAAAAGGGCTACAACTTTCATGTTTTATACTTTCCCAAATTCCCAACTGATACTACCCAGGTGCGCGACCAAGTGCGCGATCGAGCACTGGACGCGCACTGGACGCGCACTTGAGGCAAAACGGTGTACAAAATGCGCGACCAAATCCCCAGGTGTGCGACCACGCATGTCCTATCCGGGAAGAGTCATATTTCGCTAAGAAAAGGGTAGTTTCGGCCGTTTTGTTTTTAGGGGCAGACTAAATACCCCAAAACACCATTTTAGAAGGACTTTTGGACAGATTTCGACCTAGGGAGGCCAAGGAGGCTAAGGAGGAGTTTGAAGAACACAAGCACAAGGATTTCATCATTCCTTCCTTATTCAAAATCCGGGTTTGGATTATATTTATATTTTTCTCTACTTTTATTTTATTTGTGAAAAACTTCTCCATGTCTATGGAGTAGAACCTTTTGGGTTTTGATGGATTTGGTGTATTGATGGTTGTTTGTGGATTATAACTCTATTTTTAGGAATTTGAATCGTTTTGAAAGATTTAATTGTTGCATCTGTGTTCACTTGTTCTTGTAATCGAAAGAGACATAACTTGTGATATATTTGTACTATATTGTTGGTTGAGTTCATAGATTCTTCTAAGTAATCGAAAGAGGCTAGTTGAATGCTTGATTAAACCTAGTTAGGAGGATAAACCAAAGAGGTTCTCCTAATGACCAATCCATTACGGATTCTTGCATATCTTCACCGGGCTTAAATTGGTTCATATTGTGAGGTTGAGACTTAATCGAGAGAGGAGTTTCTACTAAACATTTGTACTGATAATTAAGTGAATTCGAGAGACTCACTTGAACATTAGAAATGAATTATCTAGAGTTAGATCCCGAACAATTATCTTGCACCTATTCTATCAACCCATATTTTCTCCCATTGATAACCCCCTTTCTTACTTTTATTGCGATTGTCATTAGTCAATAGCTGTAGATTTCAGATTATTAATTATATAAACCTCAACTGTTGATCCTCCTGAATAACAATCTAGCTACAAACTACGATAATACTGTTTAAATCCAATCCTCGTGGATACGATATTATATTATATTATTTTTGACTAGCAAACACAATTTAAGTGTGTGTTTTGCGCTCGTGAAGCCCCATGTATCAAATGAGTGACGAAAAGCTTCTCCCACAGATTTTTCTTTTACTCTAAATTCAAATCTCAAATTTATTAGAAAATTACAATTCACTTTATTTGGACGGCTGTTTTTGAGATGGGTAACCCGGCTTTGTGGAACGCAAAACTAAAATTAAAATTGAAAGACATTTCAATTATGGGTAGTGTAGCAAAAAGGAACATATCTTGTCTTCTATCTGTAATTGACTGCTCCATAGCAGTATGAGACATTTATGAGATTTTTTGATGGAAATAATATAGGAATTGAAAATCTCTACGTACGTTATGATAGAATTGGTACAACGAGGAGAATGATACAATTATGTAATTCAACAAACTGCAACTCGAAAAGCCCAAAAAGAACAAAAACGAAAGTTGCCATTGTAAAATAAGAAAGCAAGAGCAGCCAGGCTACAACGTTGTCTGATGAGAGAGGAAAGAGTTTTAGGAGAAGTAGATAATAAGGGATCTAGGCCTTTAAAATTTTATATGGGCACGTGGCTCTAATCCAGACCGGTATTGATAAATAATGGAGTTTTTATAACTAGAGTAGATCCTGACCCTTCGGGGAGTTTAAGCTAGCGTTTGACCATAGATTCCCAAATTTGTTCTGAAAAATTTGATTTGGATGAAGTTGGTTTGAAGATAAAAATGTGTTTGGACATCAGTTTTCAAAACATATTTCCCAAATTTATTTTGGAAAAACATGAAACATGACTTATACTCATAAGTTATAAAAACTATCACAAATACCCAACAGTACCATTATCAATAACATTCATTATATTATCGTAAATCATAGTCCTGAACATAAATAAATTTGATACAAAATTATCATTTTTATAATGAACTACATGATACACTATCAGGTGACCGAGAAGACGAAACAACATTGTTACAAAATAATAAATGGTGGGCTATTTTATAAAATATAAAAGTGTGGAGCAATTTTTAAAAAATATAATAGTGATATTTTGGCCCAAAACCAGCTATTGAGCTGGTTTTGGGATTTGAGATTTTGCCAAAATATTGGCAAAATCTATGACCAAACATGTATTTGCCAAATAAAATCCAAATTTATTTTGACAAAATTTATGACCAAACGGGTCCTAAGTAGTTCAAACTGCTTTTTTTCGAAAATATATAATTTTTGAGAGCACATGTCCACATAGCTATATGATTCGAACTATTCTTGAAAGGAAGCAGAGGCTTTGATAAATTGTTAGGACTTAGGATGGTATAGATCTTTTTGGGACTTAGCACATATGATAGATCATAAGCATGTGGAACTCCTTTGGATCTGTCATATGTACTGGGTTAGGTCTAATTTTATTTCTTTGTTATGTATTATTTTGTGAGTGGTTTTGGTGTTATGTCTCCCTCCTCTGTACTTTTTTGTCTTTTTTTTTGTTTTAATAAACAAGGCAGGAGTACGGCTAAACCCCCTATCACCACAAGAGACGAAAGCCTGGGTCGGTGGTTTACTGGAAAAAACAATAAAGCTTAAATATGAACTTAAAGGGGAAAATTACAAAAGAGAAATTCGAAAATTTAGTTCTAACAGTAACACGATGGTTTTGAAGGTTTGACGAACAAGCTGGATGAATTGGGTTTTAGAAATCATTTGCTTCCATATTGTGTAACAAACATATCTTCTGCTGTGTAATTGAATAATGAATTTAATCATATTAGATAGTTAATGAATTGAGTTTACTGCAGTAGCAAAGTTATCTACTATTCTTAAATTCAAGTATATTTTCTAAAGACAAAATTAGAAAAGGAATATGATATATGGGACTATAACTCTGCGGAAATCTTTTACTGCTAGATATATACAATTATTTTAGCAAGTTTACCTACACCATCTAGTGATGCCTTCATGTTATGGGGATTTTGATCTAATTGAAGTCATTGACTCACATAAAGAATGGAGTTAGTTACTGCCAAATTAAATTGGCTAGTATAAGCTACCGATTCTATTTATTGTTGATTAAGATTTACTTTCAAACATGATTTATATAAGTTATTTATTATGCTCCTATCACCTTGATGGCCCAACAAATATGCTGATACATAAGTATATGATAAAAATTTATCCGCACCAGATATTTAATTTAAACCAATAGATATATGCCATTATTTGACATACATTTTTATCACTTAATCAAGATTACTTGTTTTACATTCTCATATCATTAAATTACTTAACCATGATATAGTTTGATGTAAACATTCGATGCAGCTAACTTGTTTAACTAAGTGGATCTAAGTGCACTGGTTTGGGGCATAGGAGGTTGTTTCCCGTGGTCAGCTAGAGGAGCTGAACTTCGTTAGTCCTTATTCAAAATAATGTAGTGGGAATATATATATATATATATATATATATATATATATATATATAGAAGAAGAACATATATATAAATGAGCGAGGAAATGTACGTACATAACCAAAAGTCATGGATTTGCACTTGTTACATGGAGCTTAGATGTTTAATATATATTGTTTTATCAAGAAAAACAAATGTCTGATTAAACTAATTAATTTAATAAAACGAATGGTTAAATCTAGTTGATGATAATAACTTTAGATTTATGATTGATTGACACAAATAACGCAAGAGCAATATTCAGAGAAGAACAAATGTAGTGTGCGTTCAATGTTCCGAGATCCTTGATGATGGGGGAATATTGAGTAATAAATAGCAATAAATGACATTAAAGTAAATAAGGAGAATAATTCACCCAATATTGAATGAAGTGGATGATTCTTCTTTCTGACAATGATGAATGAAAGACCAGTACTAGAATGTTAGGACTTTTTTCGGATCTTATAGAAAACGTGTGGAATAATAGATCATCCAATCTCTTTAGAAAGGTAATAGTTGTCTTTTATTCAGAGAGAGTGCCAGCCTTAAAAAGGCTGTGTATTTTCTTTCTTTCCTATCTCCTTTTCTATTTATATGGGACATTCTCCAATCAACCCTAAAAGTACGGACACCCATAGAATATTCAAGAGAATATTCTACTACGAAAACTAGCCGTTAGTACTGCCATTCATACTCGACCTCGACCGTTATTGACTCTTCGGCTACAAGCCTCGTTTTCTACTAATCGACCTCGGCCATATCGCTTTTCACGATACCGCTTCATGTCAAATCTTAATGAAAGCAGATTTTG
>AWOL01S0069948.1:46046-65182 GCA_000715115.1 Nicotiana otophora | reverse complement strand
ACATGATTCTCGATTCCGCTCGAGGGTAGATCTACTTAATAAATTAAAGTTCACGTGAACCCATGATCTTCACAATAAATCAGGTACTCCATATATAATTCACGGAAATGTTCTTATATCATCTTCTCGTACCCATGCTCTGCTGGTTAGATGGTTGGTTGATCCTAAGGATAAGAGTGTTTTTTTGCCGTGCGACTTTCTTTTCCCTTTTTATTCTTTCTTTCATTTGTTTTCCAATGCACATGAACAATCCCTTATTTCTCTCTTTCTAACTTTTTGGTAATATCTATTACTATCTCCCTATTTTCAACGGGTAAAAATCATTTACATCTCTAAGTTTACTCTTAAAATCAAACTCATTCTTCAACTTTGAACAATTGTCATTTTCATCCTTTCATCCTACGCAATATATATTTTACCTTTGACATTTTCAACTCTCTGTATATGTAATACCTTTTTATATTATTTAGATATTTTTATTTATTCATAAGTTAAAAATATTATATCTTATTAACATAATATAATCTAAGTTCAATAACATTATAAATAAAATAGTTATATTATGAATTTATTACAAAATATATTGCTAATTTATTATTATTATTTTAATATTATATATATTAAAATGCATATAATGTATGTCGGTGTGTGTGATTTTAAGTTCCACTATTTTTATTATTCTCTATGTCTATATAAATTTGTGAGTTTTGGTTGTTAATACTAATTGTTTTCTAAATTTTAATTAAATTTCATGTAAAGTGTAAATAGATAATTTTTGCGAATTTATTATAAAATATATTGCTAATTTATTATTATTATTTTAATATTATATATATTAAAATGCATATAATGTATGTCGGTGTGTGTGATTTTAAGTTCCACTATTTTTATTATTCTCTATGTCTATATAAATTTGTGAGTTTTGGTTGTTAATACTAATTGTTTTCTAAATTTTAATTAAATTTCATGTAAAGTGTAAATAGATAATTTTTGCGAATTTATTATAAAATATATTGCTAATTTATTATTATTATTTTAATATTATATATATTAAAATGCATATAATGTATGTCGGTGTGTGTGATTTTAAGTTCCACTATTTTTATTATTCTCTATGTCTATATAAATTTGTGAGTTTTGGTTGTTAATACTAATTGTTTTCTAAATTTTAATTAAATTTCATGTAAAGTGTAAATAGATAATTTTTGCGAATTTATTATAAAATTTACTGTAATTTATGCCCATTATTTTTTTATTACCTACATTGTATAATTTATAAAATTACTCTCTTTTATTCTCAATTTTTTAAATAGATTGAGTTTTGATTGCTATTAATAAAATTATTGATACGAGTAAATTATTTATTATCATTTTTTATTTTTCTCATTTATTTCACTATTGAACATCATTAACTTATATGCTTGACTACTACTTCTCACTTTTTTTGGTTTTGAATTTTTTTTTTTAATTTGTCTACAAGTAAGTCGATAATATAAATTAAAATAAAAAATTATTATATTAAAGAATAAAAATAAGAGATAAAAATTGTAGAGGGTAAAATAGCCATTTTAAGAAGTCACCGTTGATATGAGGAGTAGAATATTAATTATTTAAAGTTGGAAGATGAGTTTGATTTTTAAAGCAAACTTGGGGATGTAAATAATTTTCAACTCCGATCCCAATTGCTATCTCAAGTAATTTTCTCTTTACTCTTTTTGCTTCTTAGTTTTTAATTGTTTTTTTCTCAAAGAATTTTGAATTGTTAGCATAGTTTCTTAATGAGTATTTGTCACGACCCCAAATTCCCTCCGTAGGATGTCGTGATGGCACCTAGTCTCTAAGACTAGGTAAATCTATCAATGCGGAATAACTGAATATAAACTGAAATTTAATCCTTAACAGTCGAATAAATAAGAAATGCAAATTTAATAATTTCAACTCCCAAAACCCGATAGGAATAAGTTACAAGCTTCAAATACTTATCCTCAATGTCTCTATACATCAGATTATAAAGAAAATAGGGAAGACAACATAATAAGATAGAAGGGGACTTCGGAGTCTGCGGACGCTGGCAGATATACTTCGAAGTCTCCCCGTACAGCTAATTCACAATATCTCATTTCCTTATATCACCGCGGGAGCCTTTACATTAAATTTTAAAGAAAACAGTTTTTCCGAAATAGCATCCCGCGTTTTAGCCGCCCTTATCACACCGCATGACTTCTAGTAGTTTCCCTACTAGCCACGCATATCAAGCCACCCTTATCTCACCGCATGCGTTTTAACACCCAGACCATATACCACCGCATGCGTATCAATACCACAATATATCATAATTTGCACCTCAAGTGTCCAAATATTTCAACTTGCCAAAAGAAATGAACAACAAGAATATTTTCCACAATAAGGAGCTCCCTGCTCAATCACTGCTTCAATTTTCTTCGGATCTACCTGGATCCCCTTGTTCATTACCACATGACCCAAAAAATCCTACTGAATCAAGCCGGAATTCACACTTTGAAAATTTTGCATACAACTTCTTTTCTCTCAAAGTCTGAAGCACAGTCCTCAGGTGTTGTTCATGATACTTCCGACTCCGGGAATACACCAGAATGTCGTCAATAAATACAATGACAAAAGAATTAAGATAGGGCTACAATACACTGTTCATTAAGTGCATAAATGTTGCTGGGGCATTGGTCAGCCCAAATGACATTACAAGGAACTCATAATGACCATAGCGAGTCGTGAAGGCAGTCTTCGGGATATCCGGCTCCCGAATCTTCAACTGATGATAGCCTGAACGTAAGTCAATCTTAGAGTACACTCTGGCACCCTGAAGCTGATCAAATAGGTCATCAATACGTGGCAATAGATACTTGTTCTTCACTGTAACGTTGTTCAACTGGCGGTAATCAATACACATCTGCATTGAACCATCCTTCTTCTTCACAAATAAGACAGGAGCACCCCAAGGCGATACACTAGGCTGAACAAAACCCTTATCACGAAGCTCCTGCAACTGCTCCTTTAATTTCTTCAATTCTGCTAGGTCTATACGATGTATTGGAATAGAAATGGGTTGAGTGCCCGGTAACAAATCAATGCCAAAGTCAATATCCCTGTCGGATGGCATACCCGGAAGATCCGCTGAAAATACATCAGGAAAATCCCTTACTACAAGAACTGACTCCACGATAGGAGTATCAACACTAACATCTCTCACATAGGCTAGATACGCATCGCATCCCTTCGCAACCATTCGTTGAGCCTTAAGAAATTAAACAACACTGCTAGAAACATGATCCAAGGTACCTCTCCACTCTAGCCGCGGTAGACCTGTCATAACCAACGTTACCGTCTTGGCGTGACCATCAAGGATAGCGTGATAGGGTGACAACCAGTCCATGCCCAAAATAATATCGAAATCCACCATACTAGGCAATAATAAATCAGCTCTGGTCTCAAAACCAGTGATAACAATCAAACACGACCGATACACGTGGTCAAGAATAATAGATTCACCCACGGGTGTAGATACATAAACAGAAGGACTCAAAGAATCACGGGATACGCCCAAATACGGGGAAAAATAAGATGACATAAAAGAATAAGTGGAGCCTGGATCAAATAAGACTGATGCATCTTTATGACAGACTGGAACAATACATGTGATAACAAAATCGGATGCAACTGCCTACGTCCTAACAGGAAGGGCATAATATCTGGCCTGGCCTCCCCCTCTAGGGCAACCCCTACCTGTCCGACCTCTGCCTCTAGCTGGTTGTGCAGGTAGAGTGGCAGCTTCTGCAGTAATCATGACCTGGGAAGCTTGAGGGCCTTGTGGAATAGGTGGATCCTGAGAAATTTGTGGAGGTGCACCCCTCCTAAGTCTGGGAAAATCCCTCATGATATGACGAGTGTCACCACACTCAAAACAAGCCCTCGGAGGATGTGGTTGTTGGGACTGGCTCGGGCCTGATCGCGTGGACTGACCGCTGAAAACACCCCATATAGGAGGTACAATAGATAATGGCGGTGCATAACAGGGAACCTGAGGTCTGGGAGTAACTGAAATACCAAAGGAAGCTAGAAGTGCTAAGTGAATAGGACAACTCACATAGCCTCTACCATGACAGGCTACAGCTGGGGCACGAGAACTGTTATATGTGCCAGAATCCTGATGTCTCTTAGCTTCCCTCTCTTCTCTCTCCATAGTCCGTATACCCTCTAATCTCCTAGCAATTGACACCACCTGTTGGTATGTGATGTCCATCTCTAGTCCTCGAGCCATACTGAATCTGATACTATAGTGGATCCCCTCTATAAATTGACGAACCCGCTCTCGAACAGTAGCAACCAAGGCTGGTGCATGCCTAACCAAATAACTAAATCGGACCTCATACTCTGACATGGTCATAGAATCCTGGTGCAGCTGCTCAAACTCTGCGTGCCATGCATATCTAAGACTCTGAGGAACATGCTCCCTCAAGAACATATCTAAGAATTGAGTCCAAGTGAGTGAAGCTGCCTTAACCGGACTATCCAACTCATATGCCCACCACCACTGGTAGGCCGCTCCTCTAAGCTGGAATGTGATGAAAGAAACCCCACTAGACTCCACAATACCCATAGTACGGAGAATATAATGACATTCCTCAATAAAACCATGAGCATCCTCTGAAACCAAACCGCCGAAAGTAGGAGGGTGGTACTTCTTGTACCACTCGAGCCTGAGTTGCTCCCCATCCGAAACTGTTGCCTTAGCCTCGGGCCGAACTGGAACAACTGCCTGCACTGGTAAAACCTCTGGGGCATAGTTAAACTGGGCCCGTGGATCTAGGGTACGGGCGGCAAGAGTCTGTGGTCCTCCCCTAGCCTGAGATGTGGCAGGAGCAAGTGGAACTAACCTGCCTGAGCTAGAGCGCGAAACATGCTCAAAACCTGGGCAAGAGTCTCCTGAAGTGGAGGGGTAGTAACAGGCATCTCAGGTGCCTGCTTTCCAACTGGAGCTACTGGTGGCTCCTCTGCAGCAACTCGGGCAGGTGTTCTGGCTGCACCATGCCAGAGCGCGAAATATGCTCAAAAGCTGGGAAAGAGTCTCCTAAAGTAGAGGGGTAGTAACACGCATCTCAGGTGCCTGCTTTCCAACTGGAGCTACTGGTGGCTCCTCTGTAGCAGCTCGGGTAGGTGCTCTGGCTGCACCACACGGTCTTCCTCTGTCTCTGGCTCGACCTCTGCCCCGACCCCAGCCTCTTGCAGCTCCAACAGAGGGTGTGGGTGTCTAATCATTGCTTCCAGTTGTGTGTGTCCTCACCATATGTGAGAGAATAGAAAGACAAGAGTTTAAAATTTTGAAGCCAACTAATGCGCACGATAAGGAATCAAGAAGTGAACAGTTTTCCTAACAGTTCCATAGCCTCCCGAAGATAAGTACAAATATCTCCGTACCGATCCGCGAGACTCTACTAAACCTATTTGTGACTCATAACACCTATGAACCTAGAGCTCTTATACCAACTTGTCATGAGCCCAAATTCCCTCTGTAGGATGTCATGATGGCACCTAGTCTCTAAGACTAGGTAAGCCTATCAATGCGGAATAACTGAATATAAACTCAAATTTAATCCTTAACAGTCGAATACATAAGAACATCAAAATTTAACAATTTCAACTCCCAAAACCCGGTAGGAATATGTCACAAACTTGTAAGAATTTATCCTCGATGTCTCTATACATCATAGTATAAAGCAGATAAAGAAGACAACATAATAAGATTGAAGGGGACTCCAGAGTCTGCGGACGCTGGCAGATATACCTCGAAGTCTCCGCGTACGGCTAATTCACTGATGCCTGGTCTGATAGAAAATACCTGAATCCGCACAAAAAGATGTGCACAAACGTAGTATGAGTACACCACAACGGTACCGAGTAAGTGCCAAGCCTAACTTCGGTAGAGTAGTGACGAGGTCAGGTCAGGCCATACTGGAATAATAAAAGATAAGGTAGAAAGTTTAATAATATAATATTAAAAATGTCAATGAGAATAAATCAAGTAAGTAGTATGTCACAATTTAACTACACAGAATAAGGGCAAATAATACCTCGCGGAAGGAAAAACAGAAATTTACAAGTTTAAGGAAATCACCAAAATAACCAAAGGTAAATGCAGCCATAAAGAAATATCATCAAGGGCACTCCCGAGGTACCGCCTCGTAGTTCCAAATCATAAATAAATTCACAATATCTCATTTCCTTATATCACTGCGGGAGCCTTTACATTAAATTTTAAAGAAAATATTTTTTTCTGAAATAGCATCCCGCGTTTTAGCCACCCTTATCACACCGCATGACTTCTAATAGTTTCCTTACTACCCACGCGTATCAAGCCACCCTTATCTCACCGCATGCGTTTTAATACCCAGACCTTATACCACCGCATGCGTATCAATATCACAATATATTATAATTTGCACCTCAAGTGCCCAAATATTTCAACTTGCCAAAAAAATTAAACAAGAATAGTTTTCACAATAAGGAGCTCACGGCTCAATCATAATGAGTACCAAGTCTCACAAAATATTCAGGGATGAATAACTCAGCAAAAATAATATTTCACAAATTAAACACCTTGCCTTAATATCAAAATTTTAAATGTAAAATACTTCATTTTAATAATATTTAAATTAAAAATCCAACCTTCAAATAATTCAGGGATGAATATAACAGGTAAAACACTTAGCAGGAACAAGTCAGACAAATTTAAAATACGAAAATATATTAATGATGCTGAATATAACAGAATAAAATAATTTAATTAATATGCAATAGTTCTCTACATAATTTAAAGATATAATCTTTCACATTTAGACCGTGTACACACTCGTCACATCGTGTACATGACTTTTAACACATCAACATTTTTATATCAATACCAATCCTAAGGGGAATTTTTCCCATACAAGGTTAGACAAGTCACTTACCTCGAACCGGATAATTCTTTACTTTGTTATACCTTTACCTCGTGAATCGCCCTCCGAAAGCCTCGTATCTAGTCACAATTAATTCGATGCAATCAATACAAATTATTGGAATAAATTCCATATGAAAATACTAATTTTCCAACCAAAATTCAAAATTTAACTCAAATATTATCTGTAGGGCCCACATCTCGAAATCTGACGAAACTCAAAATATCCGATAACCCATTCAATTACGAGTCCAACCATACTAGTTTCACTCAAATCCGACTCCGAATCGACATTGAAATCTTATAAATTCGTTTTATGCGATTTCTACAATATTTTTCAAATTTCCATTTAAAAACACTAATTAAATGATGAAAGCAATGATATATTCGTGTATATTGACCAAATCCGAGTTAGAATCACTTACCCCGATATTTTTTATTTGAAAATCTCTCAAATATCGCCTCCCCTTAAGCTCCAATTCGTCAAAAATGGAAAATGGGACGAAGTCCCCCTTTTATAACTTAAAGTTTCTGTCCAGGCGCTGCCCTCGATCCTGCCCCCGATCGCTGCCCCCGATCCTTCCCTCGATCCTGCTCCCGATCGCGAATGGATGAAGGAAACCAGATACAGGCATTAGAAAAATTCCAGCAGCTATTTAAGTCCAAATTTCGATCTGTTACCCATCTGGAACACACCGGAGTCCCCCGGGACCTCAACCAAAAACTCCAAAAAGTCCTAAAATATCATACGAACTTAGGTGAAACCTCAAATCACATCAAACGACGCTAAAATCACGAATCATACCCAAATTCAAGCTTAGTGAAACTTAAGAATTTTCAACTTCTACATTCGATGCCGGAACCAAACAACTTAATTGCGAGTGACCTCAAATTTTGCACACAAGTCATAAATGACATAACAGAGCTATAAAAATTTTCAGAACTGGATTCCGACCCTGATATCAATAAGTCAACTCCCCGGTCAAACTTCCAAACTTCAATTCCTGTTTTAGTCATTTCAAGCCTAATTTAATTACGAACTTTCAAATAAAATTCCGGATACACTCCTATATCCAAAATCACCATACAGAGCTGTTGAAATTATCAAAATTCTTTTCCGGAGTTGTGTACACATAAGTCAATATCCGATCAACCTTTTCAGCTTAAATTTTTATTTTGGAGACTAAGTGTCTCAATTTATTTTGAAATCTCTTCGGACCTCAACAGACTACCCCAGCAAGTCACATAACAGTTATAAAGTACAAAATGAGCAGTAAATAGTTTAACATGGCTATAACTCTTAAAACGACTGGCCGGGTCGTTATAATATTTTAATTATGGAAAATTATTGACTGAACATTAAATTACACAATGAACTTGCTTAAATATTTTTGTTTCAATCAAATTATTGAACTTTTGTCTATAAAATTTTATTATAACATATAGTTTATTTTTGTAAGCAGTTATAAATAATTAGTCATATGTTAAGACATTTTGATATTTTCCATGCTTCTTTTACATTGAAACTTGCACAAGTTTTAATTTTTATGGTATTGTCATCGGCATTCTATTTTTCCTCTTTATTTTAAGTTTGGTTTAAAAAAAGTAAAGTATATCTCTTTGAATGATATTCTAAATTAATAATAAGTCATAAATTACTCTCATATCAATGTACATTTTTCAAGCACCAAATTTATGTTAATATCGTTGGTGCACCCACGGTCTCAAAATTTTGGATCCGCCTCTGATTTTACTGTGTAAAATACAGTGGATGTTTCGACAATGTGAGTATCATATGACCTATATGATTNGACCCTCGGCATCCTTCCCTCCAAGAACTCCCCACCTTGCTCTTGGGGTGACTCGAACTCACAACCTCTTGGTTGGAAGTGGAGGGTGCTTACCATCAGAGCAACCCACCTTGTCAGTATATCTCTTTGAATGATATTCTAAATTAATAATAAGTCATAAATTACTCTCGTATCAATGAACATTTTTCAAGCACCAAATTTATGTTAATATCGTTGGTGCACCCACAGTCATAAAATTTTGGATCCGCCTCTAATTCTACTGTGTAAAATACAGTGGATGTTTAGACAATGTGAGTATCATATGACCTATATGATTATTGACTAAAGCTAAGGATGGTAAGTGGGTCGGGCCGGGTTCGGGACCGCACGGGCCCACAGGCTAAGTGGACTGGAACCGTTAGGACCGCTAGAGGTGGGCTTGTGCCGGTCTCGTGGGCTGGTTCTTAGCTAGGAACTGTTAGGACCAGGCCTGTTTGGCCCGCCAAGAGATCGGGACAGGACCGGTCCCTTGGCGGGCCCAACAGATATTTTTTTAAAATAAAATAGACATTTGGCTTTTGAAAAAAAGAACTGTTGGGGGTTTCAAAAATAGCCATTTAACCCCTCCAACTTAGTTTTAACCCCAAACTTTTTGTTATTACACCTTTCCCTATTTTTAACTATAAATACCCCCTCATTCTTTTATTTTCTTACAAAATCAATATCAATCTATCACAATCTCTCTCTAATTTTCTTCTATACTTGATACTATTACTTACTTTATTCCAAAAAATAGTCAAAAATTATTGAGGTTGTTATAATTTGTGAAACAATTGTGAAGTTGGTGAATTGAAGTCTTCAAGTCTTCAACGATAATCAATTTTCAACAAGTTGTTCGTCAATTCGGTAAACTCGTTCCAACTCTTAAGCCTTAATATTATAGTTGTGTTTGTTTTATTTATTTTTTATTACTTGATTAACTAAGATGTCTTCCTTAAAAAATATTTTTGGTAAAAATAAGAATAAGGAAAAATCCATGACTGGCGAATCTAGTGGTACTGTTGTTCTTCCTCCCCTGCCCCCGTCTCCCCGAACTAAACCCCATACCCGTCCTACACATGCTATTCTTGATACCGATAATAGTTTATTAAAATTTACCGAGACTAAAGTTTGTCATAATATTGCACCAGGTGAACATTTAGATCATGAATTAATGAATGCTCTCTATTCTACTATTTATTTTTATACTCCCTCTATTTATGGTGTTGTTGCTTTGTTAAATCTTTTGTATGAAATTAGGTGGTCCTCAATTTTGGTATGAAACTGTTTATAATGGTTTAGAACTTAAAGAAGATGAGTTTCCTAAACTTCCGGAAGCAATAGCCTCAATTTGAATAAATGCTCAAATTATTTATAATGCTTATCAAGTTGCATTAAATCATGCTAGACCAAATGTTCCAATTCCTTCTTCTTCTGATTCTCAATCTTCTAAAACAACTGCGGGAGTAAGAGGACTTAGTGCTTGGGCGGGGTTTATGGGTTCTTTTGGTTCTAGTAGTAATGCTTTTTCACAACTAAATGAGCTTGAAGTTAATTTTGCAATGGTGGAAGGATAAAGATAAACACTTTCCGGATCTTTCAAGGATGGCCCGAGACATTTTAACTATTCAAGCTTCAACAGTGGCATCGGAGAACGCTTTCAGTCAAGAAAGACTTCAAATTGGTGATTATAGAGCGTCTATGTGGGAGAGCTTGGAAAAATCAGTACTTTTCAAAGATTGGATCCGTTCGGAAAGAAGAAATTTTGGACTTGCTGAATCATAACCAGAGGAAGACAAAGCTTACGAAGAAATGCTAGCTGAACTTGCTGAGGATGCTACTTCGCCCGACAATGGAAGCAGCGATGACCAAGCTACTTTTCTACCACCACCAACGGAACTTCCTCTGAACCTTGAAGGATTTATAAAATTTGTAAGAGATAGCATGTAACTTGTATGAATAAAAATTAGTATGTATTATGTAACTTGTATTTTGGCACATCTTGATTAGTTCCTTTTTCTTTTCAATGGTGGTATTAGCACCTTGTTGTGCTCATTCCATAGAGGGGATGAAGATTAAGAAATATATTACCATGTTTTGTATTGCTCTAACAAAATTACAAGGCATTGCTTTGAATATATTTTTATAATATTTTTGTCTTTAAATTCGAATTAAAACATTAGGTCACAATTCTATAATAAATTTACAAGGCATTGCCTTAGATATTTGTTTAACAACTTTTTGTCTCTAATTTCTATTTAAGTTTTTTAACAAATTAATGCTTAGCTGTTGGGCCCATTTAGCTTGTTAGGACTACGGACCCGACCCGTTTAGCCCGGGATCATGAGTTTGTGGGATCAGTCCCGGGCCGGTTCTTACAAAAAGACCGTTTAGCCCGTTCATTTAAGGATCGGGACCGGACTGGGACTGCGGCCCACGAGACCGGACTGTTAGGCCCGTTTAGGGGCCGACCTGGCCCACTTGCCACCCCTAACTAAGGCTATCCTCTTCGCCAGATATACATTGTATATCCAAAGGTGAGATTTTAAAATATATAAATATAAATATATATATATAAAGCTGGAAATTGGCAAGATGATGTGGCAATCCTTTAAAGCAGCGTTCTTATTTATCTTTTTTCTCAAATCTTTCCTTATTCCATGTTTAAAAAATTGCACAAAACTAAAGATATTATATGATGTTTTATACTTCAATACCACACAAGAGGGGGAATTTGTGTGGTTTCCAATTTTTTACGTGCATAGATTATAAAAGGACATGGTTCTTCTATGTATTCCTTATACTACTATTGCGGAATAATAACTACAGAAAGTAAAGAACACAAGTATTTTTATGTGGAAAACACCATGCTCAAAAGGTAAAAAAAACTACGACCTACTACCCAGTAGGAGTTTTCCAAACACTTCACTAAATAACTAAGCCAAAAACAGTGTTTAGAAAACTCTTGTAAACCAAAAGATTACCTCTAACCCGTTGTGGCAACCAGACTCAGACTATTGCGATAATTTGAAGTTAACTCTAACTTGAACAATACACTTCGAGTACCTAGTACAAATGCTTTTAAAGAAAGCTGAAAGGTACAACTCAAAAGCCCTACTACAATGAAACTAGAATAAAAGACAGACACTTGGAACTGGTTCTTCTATCTAATTCATGTAGCTTCAGGTTTGCACACTTGAATCACACAGGAATTGCTTGCAAAATGCCTTGCTATTTTGCTCTCAATTCTTATTTAACTTCACCGTTTGTGCATCCCTGTAAAATGAAAGTATCCTGCAATATATAGAGTTAGTAGAATAGAAGATAACTAGAAGTCTAATGCTTTACTCTTTTTTGGTTGAAAAGTTCTTGTTATCTTCAACTTCTAACTCCTTCCTTATCTAGGATAGAGTTTTCTTCGAGTAAGGAGTCCTTCTCCTTATCAATTATGCAATATTTTCGCTCAGGAGATATCAGATATAACCACTTAAGCTTATGTCCTTCACGTACATACCTTGTGCTCGAATCTGCCCGTATCTGTGTACACTGTATATGGAACTGGTTCATGCTTGAGTTCCTTTATCAATCATCAAAACAAACTTACTTATTCCAAAAAAAATCTCCTTTTTGATGATGACAAACTCTGTGCTTTTCATAAGTATGAGACCTGTTTGAACCCAGCTCAATATCAACACAATGTTAGAACACTTATAATTTTAAGGTCACAAATCATCAAGGACCAGGTTCATTAGGTTATAAACGTCACAATCCAAAGTAACAAGCAAAACCTACCTTCCCCCTTTTGGCATCATCGAAAAGTTGCATAATTATGTTAGATAACCAGATTTTAGTAGATCTTACTCATGGCCTTTGGGGCTACTTCAAATGCAATCATGGATTCAATTTTTCCTTTATCAATTTAAGGATATTAGCCATCTAAGAAATATTAACAAATAATTAGAGTAAAATCAGTTGATTAGAATTGATAACAGTCATCCACAAAGCATAGAAGGAAATAACAGTACTACACCATGAGCAAAAAGAAACAAAAAGAAACATCTCATTCAGGTCACTGTTTTCTAACTAGGCTAGGAAGGGTTTAAGGCTGGGAATGACCATGTTCTTGGTTTCTGGCCTGAAGAAGCTTCAACATATCATGAAGAATACCTTCATTTTTCTCCTTCTCCTTTGCAAGCTCAGCCCTAAGAGCATCCCTCTCAGTTTCTACTTCAGCCAGTCTTTTCTTCAGCCTCTTAATCTCAACATCCTTAGCCTCACTCTTCTGTATCAAGGCTCTCACTTTTTTGTTCATAGGAACCTTCTTGGATGAACCATGTTCTTGGAGAGCAGTGAGGACTTCTTAGTCACATGCAGTCAAGATGTTGGCCCCAAAGTGATCTTTGCTTGTACTAATATCCCATTTGTTGAGGGGTACATTGAAGTGAGCAAGTACAACTATGATAATGAAACCATAGTGTATGACATGAGTTTTGGTGTCAGTTAGAACCTGAGCCACGTCCAACCCACACTCAATAGTGAGTGGAAATGACCGTTGGAAGAATAGTACCCAACAAGAGTCGGGGTCGATTTCCACAGGGAGTTACTATGGGTGTTAGGAGTATATGCTTGATGAAGGCGAATGGAATAACTAAATTGCTCTTCCAAACAAAAAGGTTATGATTTCTAATTCTACTTTTACTCTAACAATTATAAGCTAAGAAAAGAAACTAGAAGCAAATGATTGTTTTTGGTGTTTTTTCTAATTAGTTAAAAAGACTAGGGATGTGACCTTAACCTAGGTGTTCTCCTAATGGGTTAACTACGTCAATATTTGTTTTGTTGATTACATGTATTATAGCTCTCAACTCTACGCTACCCACTCAATACCTCTCGAATAAAGAGTGATTTTGCCTAATTTGGATTTCTTAAGCCCAAATGGGTATCAAACTACATAGTCGATATGAGCTCAAGTCGGGTTCTCACTATCTCTAATTTGAACCCTTTAATTAGGCTAATCAAACCCTCAATTAGCTCAATTCCTTGTTAGCCAAGTTATCCTAGACTAGGTTTCTCTTTCTCAAGTAAAGACCAAGTAAAAAAAGCATGAATCAATATTTGCAACCATTACTTCTCAAATTGAAGAATAAACTAAGCTAAATAATCAACACCCAATCATAAACAAGTATTACATTAAATACCCAAAAGGTTTACAAGCCAGGGTTGGGTCACCAACTTCCTAAAATGGCAAAATATAATGGCTACAATAGCTCAAACTTCGAAAACTTGATCTGAAATATAAATTTCGTATATTTATAGTACCCCAAAATTCGCTGAAAAAAATTCCCCTCGGAAGGTTCTACGGCTGCACAATTCCATGTGCGATCTGCGATTGCTTCAACTGGAAGGGTCTTGAATTTTGCAGCTGCACAATTATGGATTACGGTTGCAAAGTATCGTTTGCGGCCGCATAATTCTTGTGCAGTCCGCACTTCAGCAAGGCTTCAGGTTTTGGTAGTTGGCACACTCTCAGAACCTTGAATCATATGTCAGTGCAAACCTTGTTTTGCGATCGCACAATTCATGTGCGGTTCGCACATTGGCTAAATCTTTGCTGGGCTCTTTTACTTGATTTGTGGCCGCAGATGGAACTTTATGGTCTGCACTTTCTTCTGCGGCCAAAGAAATCCTTCTGCGGACCGCACTTCTTAAGTTTCGCACCCCTTCTTGCCTTTTTAGTTGGAACACTCCTGTTTGAGTCGGATTTTATCAAGGGAGCTTAAAATCCCAACATTCTTGTAATTTGTACACTTTCATTAGTTTCGGGAACATAAATCAATACTTTCAGACTAAAATAAAAGCAAAAAGGTGTTAATAAGCAGTCAAAATCCACACTTATCAACTCCCCCAAACTTAAGTCTTTGCTTGTCCTCAAGCAAATAAATTAGTTCCCGCCTCCGTAGAGTTAGGTTCATTTCAGCGAGTCAAAGATGAGCCATGCACGCATCAGTCTGGACCAACAATTACCCACACTACTCATGCATTATCAACAAGGTGACAAGTCAAATATTCATGCACATATAGTTCTAACGTGACATTTGAGCTTCAGGAATTGTCTTTACTCATCAAGGAATCTTGTTCCATCAAGTTGGTTATGGTGGACTCCAAACTCTTCCTCCTCTACTTTCCATTTTCCAAGCTCACTTAAGAAATTAGCACTCAATATAAGCTCACTCGGTTTGAAATCAAGTAGGACTTCTTTCGTGTTGTAATGAAGGCTTTTGGATTAGGGTAGGATACCATATGGGTAAGTAGTTACACCTTTCCTTAAGCACTCCACCTTTTCATTTCTCGGCTTACAATTACCAATTCTTAGAGATATTTTCTTTTCATTGGGGACTAGAGAGATTTAACATCACTCTTTCTTGTTCATCTCATTCTTTTTCACCCTTTTTGATTGCTCATGCTAGGCATCATTACCTCTTTTTGAGTCCATCAACCCTTCCACTTATTCGTATTTTGCATTTTTCTTTTAGTTCTTTTCTTTTCTTGCCTTCTCATTTCATATAGATCATTTCTTTTCTCTTTTTGTGCCTTGATACCTTTTTCAAGTTCCTCATATCTCCCCCAAACTTATGTTTTAAGCCACTTGTTTTACAAGAGTGTTAAGGAAGGTTCGGGTATCAAGAGAGGGTCATGACAAAATGGGTAAAGGAAAGCCTACCATCACCTCTCAAACCAAGAAAAACTTAGGATTTCGCCTTGAAACACATTCGGCGCAAGTTCTAGACCCTTCGCACGGATACTTGGATTAGCAACAATTCATCTCACCCCTCACGCAACTAGATTGTAAAAGAGGATAGAGTCGAGAAACTACAATAACCACATTCAAGTTTAAAGATCACTATGGTCCATTTAAACCACATGATGATTACCAAATTCAACTCAAGAGTCACAAAGTCACTAACTAGAGCTATTTCTTTCAAAAATTATGTCTCTAACCATAAGCACGTAATTAAGTATGTTGGTAGCAAATTGAAGCATGATTAACTCTTCGAGAATGACTTGATTAGGTATTTTTATTCATTACTACTATTATTATTACTTAAACGCAAAAACATACTCATTCTCTTAAGAAGGTAGTCACGCCATCAATCGTTGGGATGAGTCAACTCATTCACACAAAAACTACCTTTGGAAAAAACTACGACGTTAAGAAAACCAAAGGCTTATTATCTACTAAAGCATAAAAAGAAGCTACTTAACAAAATAAGGACTAATATGAAAAAAATAAAGAAGCTAATATGAAAAAACTACTAAAGAGAGATAAATAAGAGAAGAAAGAGAAGCTAGATAAATAAAAATAAGAAAATAAAGAGTATCATCATATTATTACAGACCAAATATATCAAAGTGTACAAATGTGTCAAATAAACTCCACCCCCCTCCCCCCGAATAAAAGTTAGCATTATCCCCAATGCTTAGCAAAATAAGAGTAAAAGAAGAGAGGGTGAAGAAAACTCCCTAAGGATCCTTGGATATATCAGTGTCCCCAGCAATGTCATCTCCCTCAGGATCAGACAACTGAATCTCATCATCATCAAATCTAGGCGTGGCAGGGTTGGAGAACATCTCCTGCACTGCCTTAGCAGTGTCGGTAGCAAGGTCTGGCTTGTCAGACTGGCCAGCTGGTGCTACCGGTGCAGATGGTGCTGAAGGATCTGGGGCGGAATTGTGTGGGTCAAGCAACATATCAAAGAGGGGATCTCCGGCTGCAGCAATCCTAGTCATGTCATGAACCCAAATCCACTAATCGTGATGGCAGCTAACCAACACGCTAGGTAAGCCAATTAACCACTAACCAATTCCAATACCAATTAATAAAGCGATTAAGTAAAGAAATATCTGAATCTTATACATTCCCCAAGGACTGGTAGTACAAATCATGAGCTTCTAAGAATAGAATTTACAAAGCTAAAATGCAATAAATACACCATCTGTTTGAAAGGTACATAGACAGAGTTTTATAGATCTAAAGCTACCACGAACAAGGGGCAGCTACAACCATGATGCAGGTACATCTTCAATCCAGCTCGCATCGAACACAGCAACATCAGCAACCAACATCTGCACGCAAAGTGCAGAAGTATAGTATGAGTACAACCGATCACATGTACTCAGTAAGTAACAAACCTAACTATAGGTTGAAAGTAGTGACGAGCTAACACAAGGTCGGGTAGAATATCGATATTCCACAATAGTTCATAACAGCATAATACAGGTAATAAAAGAGGTATCTCAGTTAAAACTCAAATCTTTTACCGAATATGCCAAAATACGAGTAAGTTTGAAAACTATGAATTTTTCCAAAATCCTTTCAACAATAAGTAAGATTTTCATTTTCAGATAGCATGAGGAAAGTACGTCTCTATGCCTATATCTCAAGATACAGGTAAAATCATAAATGTCCCAAAACTGGGTAGCAGAAGGAAATGCATCTCTATGCATGTATCTCAAGTACGCATATCAAATGCAATGCATCTCGATGATGAGCTCGTACACTCACACTCTCATAGTACTCAATCTCATTGTCTCGCATCATCTCTCACTATGCTCAATGCCCAACACACTCAATCACACAGCAATGTACAATACCTGTTGCGGCGTGGAGCCCGATCGACATATTTATTGTCGACTGCGCTCATTGGGGGTGTGCAGACCCCGGAGGGACTCGTTCAGCCCAAGCACTATATTGCTGCGGCATGCAGCCCGATCCCATAAAATGTAATCAATATATCATTGCGGCTTGCAACCCGATCCCATAAAATATAATCAAAATAATATGCTACGGTGTGCAGCCCGATCCCAACATGTCACTCTCACTCAGGCCCTAGGCCTCACTCAGGCATCAATCTCTCCAGTCTCACTCACGGGCTCACAATGTCGTGAAACTAGCCCGATAACAAATATATGATGTTTCAATAAATAATAACTGAGACTGGGATATGATATGAATGCATGAATATGAGTGAGTACGAAATATCAATGAAATCAGTAAAATGACAACAAGAAACAACCACTAAGGGTCCTAGCAATATCGTCATAAAAACTATCATGATATCTAGCNTAGCATGATTGACAGCTCAATTACTTTATTACATGGTGAAAATACGGACATCAACAAAGTAGGACCACTATACAGTGCCGTAGAAGCAACAGAGTCCCAATTCACATGGTGCACGCCCACACGCTCACACCCTCAACACTAAGTTTATAAGAGTTACTTACCTCGAACAAGCCAATACCAATGCCAAGACGGCACTGAATGGCTCGAAACTAACCCAAAATGACTCAAGTACATCAAACAATTCTAAAAGAACCAATCCCGATCGAAAAAAGATCAAATCTTGAATCAAAAGCCCAAAATCGGTCAAAAGCCCAACCCGGGCCCACACCTCAGAACCCGACAAAATTAATAAAATCCAACAACTCATTCAATTACCAGTCCAACCATACTAGTTTCCCTCAAATCCAACTCCAATTCGATGTTCAAAACTCAAATATTCACATTATGAAACTTTAGGCCAAAACCCCAAATTTCCTCTTTAAAATTCACAATCCAATTACCAAAAACGAAGGTAGATTCATGAAATATAACCAAAACCGAGTAGAGAACACTTACCCCAATCCTTGTGATGAAAATTGCTCCTAAAATCATCTCAATCTGAGCTGCATAGTTCCAAAAATGAAGAAAGAACCGAAACCCTCGATAATATAGCTTCTACCCAGCGATTCTGCATTTGCGGACAATTTGTCGCATCTGCTACCACCGCTTTTGCGGTAGAACTTCGCTTCTGCGAAAACAACTTACCTAACAATCCCTCGCACCTGCGGTCTTTAAGTCGCTTCTGCGATCGAGCTTTTGCGCACTTGAACCGCATCTGCGGTTGTGTAGGTGCGTCCAAGCATTCGCACCTGCGATCCTCACGCCCACCTCCCCTTCACGCTTCACACCAGAACCAGCAGCTTAGCAAAAATCAAACAATGCAATGAAATGATCTGAACCTCGTGCGAAACTCACCCGAGCCCCTTGGGACCCCGTCCGAGCATGCCAACAAGTTCCATAACACAATACGGACCTACTCGAGACCTCAAAATACACATAACAACATCAAAACAACGAATCATACCTCAAATCAAAATCTATGAACTTTGAACTTCAAATTTTCACAAGCGATGCCGAAACCTATCAAATCACGTCCGATTGATGTCAAACTTTGCACAAAAGTCCTAAATGACATAACAAAGCTATTCCAATTCCCGGAATCACAATCCGAATC
>AWOL01S0069948.1:4379-44912 GCA_000715115.1 Nicotiana otophora | reverse complement strand
AAATCGAAATCTATGAACTTTGAACTTTGAACTTCCACAAGCGATGCCGAAACCTATCAAATCACGTCCGATTGATGTCAAACTTTGCACAAAAGTCCTAAATGACATAACAAAGCTATTCCAATTCCCGGAATCACAATCCGAATCTGATATCAAAAAGTCCGTTCCCGGTCAAACTTTCCAAAAATCCAACTTCCGTCATTTCAAGCCAAATTCCACTACAGACCTCCAAATCACAATCCGGATGCGCTCTGAAGTCCAAAGTCACCCAACGAACCTACCAGCTCCGTTGCAGGTTCAAATTCACAAAAAAATCAAACTTGATCAATTCTCCTAATTTAAAGCTTCAACAATGAAATCCATTCTTCCAATTCAGTCCTGAATAACGTGAAAATGCAAAGCGACGATTCACATAAATCATAATATATCATACGGAGCTACTCATGCCCGTTAACTACCGAGCAAAGTGCAAATGCTCAAAACGACCGATCGGGTCGTTACATTCTCCCCCACTTAAACATACGTTTGTTCTCGATCGTGCCAAGAGTTGTTACCAAAACCATCAAACCGCCGTATAACCTTACCATGCACGTACCCGGGGGTGATCCCACATCACCACCCTATCCCGTATAGGTCCGATAACACAACATAACTGAAAATTCTCAATTCAACCTAGTCCATAAGCCTTAGAATCCAATTTTCCAGCATCCAGAGTTCCTTATAAGATCTGAATCTCGTAACTTACACGCCGCATAAGTCTAAACAAACTGTACCAAACTGCAACTATAACCCAAGCTACAATCATAGGATATACCACCTAACTCAAATACCCATAACAAAATCCCCGATCACAGTAACTGCTCAGAGCAACCCAATCCCGGTAATAAACCTCATACCTAACAGAACCTCATTCTAAAACCTTCGTACACCGCCTATAATGAAAGAACACGCAGAAACTCATAATCATTCATCAAATCAGCAAGTTGTGGAGCTCCCTCTCCTTCAACATGAACTATAGCCAATTCCTAAGCCGACTTCCAATATTATCCTTCCAAATATACCGCAATCAAATTCGATAGCACCCATCCTATATCTGACGACTCCACCTTATCGAATACCAACTACTCTACTGACACGCAACACCGATACTACTTAAAGCCACAAACCGTGCAATCCATGCACCTATAAGCAACAATCCAAATGTATTCAATCATGAAAATGACTCAATCAAGAGAACCGTCCCGCAAGCTCAACGGGTACCACCACAACGCAATTCTAAGAACCTATCACACATCATAGGACCAAAACACACGAATATAATACAAGGGATCATACATCAACATAACTCCGCTGCAATGCGCGACTCCATCCAAATGCTGATCCATATCATATACCTCGAGCCACCCTGCTCAAAATCAATAGCCACGCGAAATTCGACATCAAGGACCCAAAGTGCATTACCATAACCATGGAGAAGCAGATGGTACAGTGCCACACAAAATCTGAAAGAACATAACTAATACGCCCTCAATCATGCAATACCCAACAACTCATCTCGCTCAAATTCTGCTATAACACCACAATAGAACCACACCACGTGTGCCTAAAACCAACGAATCACGACTCCTCGTAGCATAGAAGAGTAACTCATAGAAAATTCCAGAACACGAATAAGCTCAGCAACAAACGAATGAAACATCACTCAACAATAGCATTATGGAGCCAACCAATCCAACTCGGTGTAGAATACACATCCTAATTGGGACTACCAATGGACCCCCAAATCAACTCCGAGCACCCACAAATAGATAAATAAACCTCTGAAAACCTATAATTGACTGAATCATAACACATACTATCATCTGGTTAGCTTCGGCCACGACTTCACAGTCCACAACTATAAAACAGTCTGCTCCTGAGAACTCTCAGTCTCCAAATCCATAGAACACACGAATCACCATATCTGATCCCAACTCCCCTGCCTGAATGTCAAACACATCTCTCATACACGATCATCCCATGAGGAATACTTCTAAAATTCTTTCGTGCCATATAGCAAAATTTGAATATCAATAGTCGATCAACCATAGGAGTGTCACAGTACCAGTGAAGTATCCATACATCAAAACAGATTTAACCTTTTGAAATGAATACTCTCATCAAGACATACCAAATAGTAATATCATTTACCTAGTCATCTGAAACCGTCCATGCTGCCTATGAATTTTATGACCTTCCCTTCCAAAACAGAACTGTGATCCCGCTCACGTAAATCTCAATCCCACACAACACACCGCATATACCATGCCATCATAAGAAAAGTAGGAGAACTTCATAGTCCACTCCGATTCACAAGCAACTACATACTCAATTAGCCAAGGATCTTCCATTTGATTTCATCCAGGAGAAATTAACTATACACCACATGCTCCCCACGCCAGCAGAAAAAATACCCCTTGAACCTTGGTAAAAACCATTGAGAACTCTTCAAACCCATTTTCACATAACCAAGCTATCAGAACCGAATCTCTCTAACTCAACCCAGTCACGCAGGTTGCCAAAACCCAAGAGCATTGCCACGAAACACCTATAGAGACTAGCCATGTCGTAAGTACCCAAAGAACCGATTATATCCATTACTGTGCTAACCCAACCTACTATCAAGTTTTCCTATTTCTCCAAGGTTTGATTACACCACAACCAGTCCAGCACCAGAAAATCTTCTAAGTCCAAAAATGATCTGTTAACCATCCAAAAGTCACCCGAGGCCCCCGGGACCTCAACCAATTATACTAACCAGTCCTAAAATATCATACAAACTTAGTCGATCCTTCAAATCATATCAAACAACACTAAAAATATGAGTCACACATTGATTCAAGCCTAATGAACTTCAAAGTTTCAAACTTCTACATCTGACGCTGAAACCTATCAAATCAAGTCCGATTGACCTCAAATTTTGCACACAAGTCATAATTGACATTACAGACCTATTCCAACTTTCGAAATCGAAATCCGACCCCGATATTAAAAAGTCCACTCCCGATCAAACTTCTCAGAAATCATATTTTTCCAACTTTCGCCAATTAGTGCTACAATGACCTACGGACCTCCAATTCAACATCCGAACACGCTCCTAAGGACAAAATCACCTTTCAGAGCTAAAGGAACCGTCAAAACTCCATTCTAGAGTTGTCTTCACATAGCTCGAACTACGATTAATTCCTATGACTTAAACCTCTATTTTAGAGACTATGTGTCCCATTTCACTCCGGAACCAAAAACAAATCTTCTCGGAAAGTTACATAACCACTAACTAAAGTAGATGAAGCAATAAATAGGGGTTCGAGGCTAATTCTCTCAAAATGACCGGCCGGGGCGTTACATTCTCCCCCTCTTAAAACATACGTTCGTCCTCGAATGAATATAGAGACATACCTGAAGTGGTGAAAAGATGAGGATAACTGCTACGCATATCATACTTGGTCTCCTAAGTCGCCTCCTCGACCGGATGACCCCTCCACTGAATTTTCACTGAAGCGATGTTCTTTGACCTCAACTTTTGAACTTGCCTGTCCAAAATGGCGATTGGCTCCTCAACATAAGATAGATCCTTGTCCAACTAGACTGAGCTGAAGTCTAACACATGAGACAGATCACCGTGATACTTCCGGATCACGAAAACGTGGAAAACTGGATGAACTGCAGAGAGACTAGATGGCAGTGCAAGTCTGTAAGCCACCTCTCCAACCCTCTCAAGAATCTCAAAAGGTCCGATATACCTAGAGATCAACTTGCCCTTCTTTTCATACACCCTTCATGGGTGAAATCCGAAGCAAAACCCACTCCCTAATCAAGAATGTAACGTCACAAACCTTCTGATCCACATAACTCTTCTGCCTGGACTGGACTGTACTAAGTCGATCCTGAATCAATTTAACTTTCTCCAAGGCATCCTGAACCAAGTGTGTACCCAATAGCCTAGCCTCGCCCGGATCGAACCAACTCACTGGAGACCGCCATTGTCTACCATACAAAGCTTCATACGATGCCATCTTAATGATCGACTGATAACAGTTGTTGTAGGCAAACTCTGCAAGGGGAAGAACTTATCCCAAGCACCCCCAAAATTAATCACACATACACGAAGCATATCCTTCAATATCTAAATAGTGCGCTTGGACTGTCCGTCCGTCTGAGGGTAAAATATTATACTCACTCCACACGAGTACCCAACTCACGCTGTACGGCTTTCCAGAACCATGATGTAAACTGTGTACCCCGGTCAGAGATGATGGATACCGGGACACCATGAAACTTGACGATCTCGCAGATGTAAACCTGAGCCAACTGCTCCGAAGAGTAAGTAGTAATCACATGAATGAAATGATATGACTTGGTCAATCTATCCACAATCACCCAAACTACATTGAACTTCTTCTGAGTCTGTGGGAGGCCAACAACGAAATCCATAGTGACATTTCTACTCTGGAATCTCTAACTTCTGAAGCAATTTGCAAGGTCGCCGATGCTCATACTTCACCTGCTGACAATTAAGGCACCGAGTGACATACTCCACTATGTCCTTCTTCATCCACCTCTACCAATAGTGTTGCGTCAAATCCTGATACATTTTCGCGGCACCTAGGTGAATAGAATACCACGAACTATGAGGCACACATTTTTGTGGCACCTGTGAGAATAAACTCATGCAAACCATCTATATTAGGCACACATAGCATGTCTTGCATCTGTAACACATCGTCATCTACAATAGTGACTTCCTTGGCATCACCGTGCTGAACCGTGTCCTTAAGGACAAACAGATGGGGGTCATCATACTGGCGCTCCCTAATGCAATCATAAAGACAAGACTGAGAAACCACACAAGCAAAAACTCTGCTCGGCTCGGAAATATCCAATCTGACAAACTGGTTGGCTAAGGCTTGAACATCCAAGGCTAACGGCCTCTCCACTATTGGAAGACATGCTAAACTACCCAAACTCTTTACCTTGCGACTCAAGGCATCGACCACCACATTGGCCTTCCTGGGATGATAGAGAATGATGATATCATAATTCTCAAGCAACTCCAACCATCTCCGCTGACTCAAGTTAAGATCCTTCTGTTTAGGCAGATGTTGAGCTTTTGAGAGCTCTCCTCACACTCCTCTCTCCACCTGAATAGAGAACGCTTCTAGGTCAGCCTGGTCATAGGTGCTGCAATAGATGAGAAACCCTCTACAAATCAATGGTAGTACCCCGCCAAACCAAGAAAACTCCGGATCTCCGTAGCTGAGGACGAGCTGGGCCAACTTTACACTACTTCAACCTTCTTCGGATCCACCTTGATCCGTTCACTCGACACTACGTGACCCAAAATTGCCACTGAATCTAGCCAGAATTCACACTTCGAAAAATTTTGCATATAACTTCTTCTTCCTCAAGGTCTGAAGCGCAGTCCTCAGGTGCTACTCATGATCCTCCCGACTCCGGGAGTACACCAGAATGTCGTCAATAAACACAATGATGAAGGCGTCAAGATAGGGTTGAAATACATTGTTCATCAAGTGCATGAATGATGCTCGGGCGCTGGTCAGCCCAAAAGACATCACAAGGAACTCGTAGTGACCATACCGAGTCCTGAAAGCAGTCTTTGGGATATCTGGCTCCCGAATCTTCAACTGATGATAGCCTGAATGCATGTCGATCTTAAAGAACACTCTGGCACCATGAAGCTGATCGAATAGGTCATCAATACCTGGCAATGGATACCAGTTCTTCACTGTAACCTTGTTCAACTAGCGATAATCAATACACGTTCACGTAGAACCATCCTTCTTCTTCACAAACAAGACAGGAGCACCCCATGGCGACACACTGGGCCGAATGAAGCCCTTATCGAGCAACTCTTGCAACTGTTCCTTTAACTCCTTCAACTCTACTGGGGCCATATGATAAGGTGGAATAGAAATGGACTGAGTGCCCGGCAATAAATCAATGCTAAAATAAATATCCCTGTCAGGCGGCATGCCCAGAAGATCCGTCGGAAATACATCTGTAAAATTTCTCACTACCGGAACTGACTCGGCAGTAGGAGTATCAATACTAACATCTCTCACATAGGCCAGATACGCATCACACCCTTTCTCAACCATTTGCTGAGCTTTAAGAAATGCAACAACCCTGCTAGGAACATGATCCAAGGTACCTCTCCACTCTAGTCGTGGTATACCTGGCATTGCCAATGTCACCGTCTTGGAATGACAATCAAGGATAGCGTGATAGGGAGACAACCAATCCATGCCCAAAATAACATCAAAATCCACCATATTAAGCAATAATAAATCGGCTATGGTCTCAAAACCATTAAGAACAATCAAACATGACCAATACGCACGGTCAACAACAATAAAATCACCAACGGGTGTAGATACATAAACATATGAACTCATAGAATCACGGGATACACCCAAACATGAAGAAAAATAAGATGACACATAGGAATAAGTGGAGTCTGGATCAAATAAGACTGATACATCTCTATGACAGACCGGAACAGTACATGTGATAACAGATTCTGACGTAACTGCCTCTGTCCTAGCAGGAAGGGCGTAATATCTGGCCTGGCCTCCCCCTCTAGGGTGACCTCTACCTCTAGCTGGCTATGCATGTGGGGTGGTAGCTGGTGCTGCAATCATAGCCTAAGGACCCGCTGGAGCACGCGGTGCTTGAGAAATCTGTGGAGGTGCACCCCTCATGAATCTGGGGTAATCCCTCAATAAATGACGAGTGTCGCCGCACGCAAAACAAGATCTCAGAGGATGTGGCTGTTGTGACTGACTCGGTCCTAATTGACTGGACTGGCCACTTGAAGCACCTCGTACATGAGGCACAATAGACACTGGTGGTGCATAATAAGGATCCTGGGGACTAGTAGTGGCTGGAGCACCACAGGGCAACCCATATAACCTCTGCCCTGGTGAGTTGTAGCTGGGGCACGAGTACCACTGTAAGTTCCATACTCTCAAGACCTCTTGGCCTCTCCCTCCTCTCCATCCCGAGTCAGCATACTGTCGCTCCCCGTTTTCTCGCAAAAGCGGGCCTCGACATGTGATAACTTATTTGGATGGAAGATAGGGTGTTAAAATAAGAAGAGTCTCCACTTAACAATATTTAAGGTGCGTTATGGAACCTATTTGCAAGTAACTCTATTTTGACTAGTCAACGTCACCAAAGATCGGGTAAGGGCTCAAATTACCTCAAAGATAATGTTTTATGCATTCTTCGAGGTCCACAATTGTGGGTCCCGACCAAACTTAAAACTATGTGGATTATAATTAGACGAGATTATCAAATAAACAAAGAGAATAAAAGGTCAAAGGGTTTCATTATAACACAATGAGAATTGGTACAAATCTTAAGGACTAAAAGGATACAACTATAACGCTCTATATTAGGTGACTACGTGTATAAAGGAAAGGGGGGTCCTAAGTGTTTTAGCCTAAAGGATCACCCCGTGCAACATATATAATACTTCACAACTCCCTTGAGGTAGGAAATTACTCATTTTATCCAGCGGGTACAGACTATCATCTCCTGCTACCCGACTACTATGTTTAAGTTATTTACCTAAAGCGCTCTAATTCAATTCTAAGTCGTGCACTACCCGTCCCAAACCTATGGTCCAGGAGGTATTGGACCTCTATTTCGGTGGATATAGACCTTACTTAGGTTGCTCAAAAATGTCAAAACTAGGCAACATATAAAAACATATAGGACTTCATGTTAAGGGCTCAAGTTAATCTCCACACTTAGACAATAAATACACGTAAAACAGGTTTTTGCATTGAGCGTTAGGCAATTTCAGAACTTGAGACAAATTAAAGCCATTTATCCATGTAGGCATGGTTTCTACGTGATTCCGGATTCCAGCAACATGATTACTCTTAGTGAAGAGGCAGTAGACCATTTACGAACTTTTAGAGCTATTAACACTGGTTTTGTAGATACCATTTTTAGAAAAGTTACATTGTCCTATAGGCATGAGTTTTAATAATGGCATAGTTAAACAATGAAAACAGTTCCGGGAACCCAACCTTGACGAGTTGATCTCATAAACAAGATTAAGCGAGTGACAATATCCTATAGGCAGGATCTCTAGCAATTGACATCAAACCAGATCTTATAATAACTTATCCCTATGAACATGTTATCTAGGCGGAGCAATATAATAATGCTAACAGTAGCTAATTGGTTAATTAAGGTCCTATAGACATGATTTCTAAGAGAGGATAAGTAAAACATAAGCTAGTACAGTCCTATAGGCATGGTATCTAATGAACATGTTGTAGTTAAACGAATTGAAAGAAATCCCATTGGCATTTGCTTCCTATAGGCATGTTGTCTAGTAACACGTAGCAGTAGACATAGATAAAAATGAAGCATTTGATCTCGTACTTTGATGGCAGATGAGTAGTGTGTGTGTGTGTGTGTGTGATTCTCCTAATGACATGATTTCTAATAGTGCCCATAGAAATTGAAACAATATATATAGCAAGCTGGATAACAAGTAAATTATATGAATCCTATAAGCATGCTTGCGACCCTTTCGTGCAAACATTAAGTATACCTGTTTCCCCCATTTTTACTAACACCCCCAATTGTTCATTAAAAAGTTATTACATGCCCAGTAATGAATGTAATTACAAGGGATAATACAAACAATAACAGCAGACCTATAACATGCCCAAAAGAAATACCCAGCATTGCGTGAGCCTTCAACAAAACTCTTTCTTCACTAATTTAGCGCATCCAGATTAACATGGAACTATATCCACTAGCACAACCCAGAAATCACAGAGGAACCCAAGCCAAAACAAGACAACCACAGATTGACTACATGACCAAACATCGAGTTACCCAGAAATCATTTAAACAAAACAACTTGCTTGTTCAATAGATAGAATGAGGGAAGAACTGAGTGTCGGAGATAGCTCAAGTATTAGAAATGAAGAGAGCGGCCAAAAGACCCCAAGTCCTAGTGTGTCAGAGTTCACAAGGGTCTCAAATAGACCTCGAGCAGTGCTCACACTAGGGAGGTCAATACTAAGAGTCTTGGTGGCCTTGGCTTTCAGCCGGCCAAGAAAGATAGGTTCATAATAGCATAGGTAACAAATGAGAGTGAGTGGACAATGGTTAAGTGACAAAAGTTGAGGAAATACACTTATAGTTTAAAAGTAGACATAGAAAAGTTGAGAACATATAACAGCTAATCAAGAAGGTCAACAAGACTTAGAAATAGGTTCAACACTTAGCAAAAATAACACATTGGTAGTAACGTATTGAAAGAGTTAGGGGAGAAACATGTTTGCAAGATTAACAAGATTATCATACAAAGGTGCATAATACCAAACAAGTTTAAGTAGGGCACTAACTTAAAAAGGTTTAAAGCTTAAAGGTCTAAATTATGCTACGTCTACATCCAATATCAAAAGAAAGGCATTTTAACTCACATCATGAAATAAGACAGTATCAAACATGGTAGGGAAACACAAATGATGATAACTATCCTAAAGTCTCAAGTAATCACTGAAAGGATATGGAATCAAGTGAGCCAAAGACATGATGAGGGACATATTAATAGGGGAGCAAGTCATAGTTAATAGTGAAGGTCTTAACACAGGTTATAACACATTTCATATGTGAGGCATTCATTACAGGGATTCAGAACAAAGCAGGAAAGCATATTCAAGTCCAACAACAAATGTGAATATTCAGGCACCAATACGTTAGCAAAACTAACTTAAGAGGGTCCAAATTATCCAAATTAGGCATAAACAAATAGCATATCTCAGAACTGGTTGCTTTAGGTAAAAATAAATACTAAAGAGCCTCAAAACAAGTGTAAAGCTAACAAGGTTACACACAGAAGTAGCCTAGAACCCATTAGCTAAACGAACGTAAGAGAGTCCAAATTATTCAAATCAGGCATAAACATGTCTCAGAACTGGAAGCATTATGTAAACTCAAGTGTTAGGAAAGTTCAGAATACAAAACATGTTCAAATGCTAACATATTAAGTCATGAAGTTTAGAGGCATGGATATGCAGGGCATAAACACAAAAGAATGAAATCGTAAAGCCAAGAGACTTACCAGTTAAACAAACAACAAGAAAGAACAAATTCCACAATATTCTGAATATAAAAAAGAGCAAGAACCCAGAATCTTAGTGCGCCAAAATTCCCAAGAGCTTCAAATGAACCCCGGGCAGTGCTCGCACCAACAAAGGTTGAAGAATCGAATTCAGGTGGCCTTGGCTTTCAGCCGGCCAAGAACCAAAGTATAGAACAGAGAATGAAAGTACAATAGAGTAATAGCCTCAATTTTAGTGGATCTCGCGATTAAAGGTCTCCCTCAAAAGGGAATGAGGAGGGGTTTATATAGTAGTTAAATATTAACACATAAAATAAGGAAATAAAATAAATTAAACACAAAATAAGGAAAATATGGCATGAAAGATCAATTAGAATCAGTTCTAGAGCAAATCCAAGAAACCCTAGTTTAGACGAGGAACATAAATGGCAAAACTCTCACTGAATCGAAGCCAATGGGTCTGATAGTTAGTGTATCACGTCAGAAATATGAATATGATACAGAATCGGAATCAAACGAACATAACGACTCAGCTTCCATAAATAATCAAGTAACCAGTACTTGTAGCATTCAAAAGATGGTAAGTAACTCCGCGTATGCAAGAAAGGAAAGGAATCATGGATGATTTCCTTGCAATGCCGGATTGGGGATGAGATTTGAGTTAGGACGGCTAGGGTTTAGGTTTGAGAGATAAGAGCGTGTGAGGATACAGAGGCAGCAGGGTGGGGATTTATCTCTAGGATTCGAGGTATTGGGGATATAAGGAAAGGGTAGGTTAATTATGGGTCGTTGATCATTTAAGATCAACGACCAAGATCGAACGGGGAAGCGGGACGGGTTACTAAGTGGATCGCGACCGGGTTGGTTACAAGGGTCGCCTGATTTGGGCTTGGGGTCTATTGGGCTAAAGTGATGGGCCATTTTGGTCCTAAAATTAGTTTAAATCTGGGCTACTATTTTAATATGCAAAATTTATTAACATTAATTTATGAAAAATGATTAATAAATAAATAAAAATATTATTTATCCACTAAAATGATTAAAAATAATGATTTAGTGTTATAAAAATAAATAATTCTATTTTGACACAAATAACATAAATAAAAAGGCAATTATGGGTGAGTATAGGCTATTACTGCAAAATTATGCAAATAACTTAAAAATGCTAATGTAATTATATAAAATGAAGTAAAAATATTTGAAACATGTATTATAGGTGCAAATAATAATTTTAGGTAACTAAGTCATCACAAAATAATTTGAAGGAGTAATTAATAATTATAATTTAAGTACAGGAAAATCAATTTAAAAGCTCTAAGAATTATGGAAAATTATAAAAAATGCTCGTGTAGATTTGTAAGCTAAGTAATGATGCAAAAATGATGTTTTGAAGGTATATATACTATTTGAGAAAATATGAGGGCAAAATTGGGTATCAACAGCTGCCCTTCTTTACCTAGGAATGATGAAAGAGTTGTCGGGTAAAGAAAATGATGACCGATTTTGGCCAAATTGAGTGAGGAATGATGTGATTTAAAAAATTGGGGGCCGAACCGTGGTTCCTGAGTTGCCTATATATCCCTGGTGTTACGGGAATCAGACCGTGTGTAGTTCTGGATCCAACGGTGAACGAAACCAATGGAGTTGCTATAGGAATGGTCGTATGTTTTGATAAAGGGTTCTTTTGGGCAGGATAGTATCAAATGAATTTATGCGGAGTCATGAATGTGAATTTGCAACGTTACGGATGTATCACTGAACAAATATCTGAACGGTCATAGAGTAAAAGGTGGGTAATTGATGGTGGTCGGTTATGTTTGAAACAATTGCAGGATGTGAACGTTGTGAATGGAAACCGGAGCGAAGATTGCACCCGTATGAAGACCGGTTACTTCCTGGGTTACCTGCAACACTTAAAATACGATGCATGTAAATATATATGTGTTATTGCAAAAATTCAAACTTGATACAAATTCTCTTTGGACCATGAAGATTGTCTTCGGATGGTGAGGATGATATCCTTAGACCATGGCGTCCTGGGTTATGAAGTGTATGTTAACGGATTCGCAGGCCATGAAATAACGTCCTCGGGCCAAGAGGACGGTGCCTTTGGAATATGACGCCTTTGAATAATGATGTAGAATTTCGAAAGATCCTCAGGCCATGGAATAGTGTCTCCCGGCTATGAGGATGATGCCTTCGGACTATGACGCATTCGGACAAAATGGCAATATTTCAGCCCATGAAGTGCAAAGATGTGATGCTTGGTCACATGCGAATATGAGACAAGACAAGGCTTAATCTTGTGTAAGATGAGGGCAGTGCTTAGCCCTAGGTGAACATAGGATAGTGCTAGGTCTTAGATGGCATAGTGGAGATAGTATTTATTCTTATGCAACGAAAAGGCAATGCTTAGCCTTGTGCCAAATGGGAAGACAATGCTTAGTCTTGTGCAGGGAAAGGCAATGCTTAGCCTTATGGAATCAGGGAGGCAATGCTTAGCCTTATGCAAGAAGAGGAGGCAATGCTTAGTCTCATGCGATTAGGGAGGCAATGCTTAGCCTCATGAAAGAAAAGGAGACAATGATTAGTCTCATGCAAGGAAAGGCAACTCTTAGCCTTATGCAATTAGGGAGGTAGTGCTTAGACTCATGCAGGAAGAGGAGACAATGCTTAGTCTCATGCAAAGAGAGAGGCAATGCTTAGCCCCATGCAAAGAAGGGAGATAGTGCTTAGTCTCATGCAAAGAGAGAGGCAATGCTTAGCCTCATGCAAAGAGGGGAGATAGTGCTTAGTCTCATGCAATTAGGGAGCCAATGCTTAGACTTATGCAATAAGAGAAAACAATGCTTAGTCTCATGCAAATGAGAAAAATCATGCTTAGTCTCATGCAAGGAAAGGCAATGCTTAGCCCTTATACAATTAGGGAGGCAGTGCTTAGCCTCATGCAGGAAGAGGATACAATGCTTAGTCTCATGCAGGGAAAGGCGGTGTTTAGCCTTATATAAGAAAAACGATGAATGACAGTGAGAAAGTAAAGTATTTCTTAGCCGGAAGTGTTTGCGTTTGGCAACTTGTCATCATGAAGGTAGTGATTTTATGTATATGCGGGTATTGTTGTCATATCGTGCCTGCATCCAAAGAACAATCGTCAATTTTGTGGGGGAAGGTTGGTTTGCACTTTTGTCTTCTATTTTGCCTTTGCTCCTATCTTGAGGTCCTGTTTGAGTTACCCTGGGTAGAATCTGGTTGTCATAGAAATAAAGTTTTCAAAAAAATATGCATGCATTTGATAAATATAGTTATTTGAAATGTAGTAGTATGCGATTTCAAGTAATTTAGATGAGCCGGTGACGGTGACATATTTTAGAGACATTGCGACCTCCTTGCTTTAGAATTTTGAGGGTTCCCCTCAAAATTCTTCCCCAGTTTAAATACAATACTTTGGCTGTTCCATGTATGACGATGTTGACTGAACTTGCTTTAGAATTCTGAGGGTCCTCCTCAAAATTCTGCCCCAGTTTTCTGATCATGGCAAAATGAAGATTTTATTAAGATGTGATCGAACCCACAGGCCTTCCTATGTATCCCCTCTGAAATTCTGCGACGACCTTCTTAGCTACAACTTTGTAAGATGCAGCTTCAACCCATGTTGTGAAATAGTCTATAGCCACTAGAATAAATCTATGCCCATTTGAAACAACGAGTTTGATTGGACTGATGACATCCATACCCCAAGCGGAGAAAGGCCTTGGTGCACTTGTTGTATTGAGTTCATTGGATGGTACTCGTATCATGTCAGCATATATCTGGCATTGGTGACACTTCTGGACATACCTGATGCAGTCTATCTCCATGGTCATCCAGAAATACCATGCTCTTAGTATTTTCTTGGCTAAGACAAAACCATTCATGTGTGGCCCGCAAGTTCCGTCATGTATTTCCTCGAGCAATCTGGATGCTTCCTTGGCATTGACACACCGTAATAACCCCAGGTCAGGAGTCCTTCTGTATAGAATCCCTCTGCTTTGAACGAAGTGGTTGGCTAACCTTCGGAGTGTGCGTTTCTGAGTATGAGTTGTGTGCTCCGGGTATTCTCCTTTTGCCAAGTATTATTTGATGTCATGGAACCATGGATTTCCATCACTTTTTTCTTCAATATGAGCAAAATAAGTTGGTTGCCTATGAATTCCTATTGGGATAGGGTCGATGAAATTCTTGTCTGGGTGTTGTATCATGGACGATAGAGTGACTAATGCATCTGCGGACTCATTCTGAATTCTCGAAATGTGTTTGAATTATATCTTCATGAACCTCTTGATCAGCTCTTGCACACCGTACAGATATGGTAATATCTTAGTGTTCTTCGTGGCCCACTCTCCTGAAACCTGATGTACTAAAAGATCGGAATCTCCAATCACCAGCTACTCCTGAACGTTCATGTCAATGGCCAACTTGAGTCCCAAGATGCAAGCCTCATATTCTGCCATATTGTTGGTACATGGAAACTTGAGTTTTGCGGATACTGGATAGTGTTGGCCAGTTTTTGATACTAAGATAGCTCCAATACCTACTCCTTTGAAGTTCGCGGCTCCGTCGAAGAACATCCTCCAACCATCGTATGATTCAGTGATGTCTTCTCCCATTAATGATACTTCCTCGTCGGAAAAATATGTTTTCAATGGTTCGTATTCTCCATCTACAGGATTTTATGCTAAATGATCTGTCAATGCTTGGCCTTTAACTGCCTTCTGAGTTACATAGATGATGTCGAACTCACTAAGCAATATTTTCCATTTCGCCAACTTTCCAGTAGGCATGGGTTTCTAGAAGATGTATTTCAACGGGTCCATTCTTGATATGAGATATGTAGTATAAGCACAGAAGTAGTGCCTCAACTTTTGAGCTATCCATATCAAAGTGCAACAGGTGTGCTCCAGCAAAGAGTACTGTACTTCATTGGGTATGAATGTTTTACTCAGATAATATATAGCCTGCTCTTTTCTTCCCGTCTCATCATGTTATCCTAGAACACAACAAAAATCCCCATCTAGTATGGACAAATAAAGCAGAAAAGTTCTCCCTGGTTCCGATAAGACCAAAACAGGTGGTTTAGATAAATACTCCTTGATTTTGTCAAAGGTTTTCTGGCATTATTCAGTCCAGCTCACTGCGGCATCTTTCTTCAACATTTTGAAAATCGGTTCACATATCATAGTTGATTGTTCTATGAAACGGCTAATATAGTTGAGACTCCCTAAGAAACTCGTCACATATTTCTTGTTCTTTGGAGGTAGCAAGTCCTGGATTGCTTTGACCTTTGACGGGTCCAATTCAATCCCTCGGCGGCTGACGATGAATCCTAGAAATATTTTGGCAGGAACTCCGAAGGCACACTTTGCAGGATTTAGTTTCAGATTGTACCTTCGAAAACGATTAAAGAATTTTCTCAAGTCTGCTATATGATTTGTGCTTCTCTTGGATTTGATGATGACGTCATCCACGTACACCTCTATTTCCCTGTGTATCATGTCGTAGAAAATAGTTGTCATGGCTCTCATATAAGTGGCTCCAGGATTCTTTAGGCCAAACGACATCATTTTATAGTAGTACATCCCCCATGGTATGATAAAGGCTGTCTTTTCGGCATCCTCTTCATCCATCCAGATCTGATGATACCCCACGAAGCAATCCATAAAAGACTAGAGTTCATTCTTGGCATAGTTGTCGATTAGTATGTGTTTATTGGGCAACAGGAAATCATCTTTGGGACTTGCTCTGTTTAGATCCCGATAATCGACACATACTCTGACCTTCCCATCCTTCTTCGAAACTGGCACAATGTTGGCTAACCAAGTCGGACATTCAACCACTCTGAGAACTTTGGCTTTGATTTGCTTAGTGACTTTCTCTTTTATCTTCAAACTTATATCTGGCTTGAATTTTCTGAGCTTCTGTTTCACTGGTGGACACATGGGATCAGTGGGTAATATTTGAACCACTATGGAGGTGCTCAGACCAGTCACATCATCGTAAGACCATGCAAAGATGTCTTCACACTTCTTCATGAACTGGATGTACTCTTCCTTCTCTGACGATGATAGGTGAATGCTTATACGGGTTTCCTTGACTGTTTCAGAATCACCTAAGTTAACCGTCTCGGTCTCGTCCAAATTAGGCTTAGGCTTATTTTCAAAAATTTTCACTTCTCTGACAACTTCCTTGGGTATTACATCCTCTTCCAAATACTGTGGATCATTATCCTTACGTTGCGTTGTCTCATTGCATGTCACAGTCATAGGTTCATCGGGATAGATAATAATAATTTTGTAGATAAAAAATGTAAAGAATAGTAATAAATACTAAAATAACAATGCATTAAATAAATCTTAAAAACGTCAAACAAGTATGGCTCGATGACTCGAGCAATTATTTCAAAACAAAATACATTCAGAACAAAATACTGAAAATATCTTAGATGCTCATAAAATTGCTTTAAAAATAATTGATGCTAATTGCCAGGCTACCCAGGAACTCGACGAGCCCAGCATGGTGCATCAGTCCAGTTCTTGAGAATATATCCTTTCTCCATGGTCTGAATAGTAACGTCTTCCTCCTCCTCCTCCTAAACTATCACACTGCAGTCCATATCTTCATCATCCAGAAATAGCTTCTTTACACCATCTAGAGCTTCATCTTCTTCAGACCCCCACATTATGTCGGCTTGATGAAATGTCTGGTGTAAATGTGGTATCGGTTGTTCCAGCGGATAATAAGGACTACGCCATGGCAGCGACCAATCTTGATACTCTTGCCAAGCGTATTCATACCCAAGCCCAAAAGTTGTACCATTACGCTTCAACTGTACCGATTTGGTGATCCCTTGGAGATTCTTGCGGAGACCCTTGCCGGGCTCGTACCTTGTCCATGGAAATTTACTTTCTATCTTTTTTCTCCACCATTTGTCCTTTTCAATTGCATTGACGTGCTCAATATGATGGTATGTTTCTCCACCCAGCTTCCTCATGTTCTCGATGACTGAAACAGTCTGATTAGTATAGATGGGATTACTCCCGTCTCCATGGATGATCACTTCCTGATGATTCCATTCAAACTTCATAACCTGATGCAGAGTAGAAGCTACGGCCCTAGCGGCATGTATCCCGGGTCATCTCAATAGTAGATTGTAGGTAGCAGATATATCTAGCACATGAAACTCAACATCAAACCAGGTTGGGCCCATCTGTAGGTTAAGGTTGATTTCTCCAATTGTGGCCCTCTGAGATCCATAAAACGCCTTAACATTCATGCTTCCTGCTCGTATCTCGTGCAGGCCTTTACCCAGCCTCTTCAGAGTAGTCAGCGGACATATGTTGAGATTTGAACCCCCATCTATCAGGACCCTGGCGATGAATTTGTCCTCAAATTGCACTGTAATATGTAGTGCCCTGTTGCGACTAAGTCCTTCCGGTAGCAACTCGTCTTCATGGAAAGTAATTTTGTGGCTTTCCAACATCTACCTAACCATATTGGCCATTTTCTCACTTGTGATGTAAAAACCTTACTGGTTCTAGTCATGCCTTGTGCTGCACCTGTTTCTTCCATTTTTTCTTTTCCTTTCCTTCCTGCCTCCGCAACATAATCCCATGGTATAGATTTGGACTGGTAAGATGGAGTAGGTGTTGCCATCATAGTGAAGGGTGTGGTTACCTCAGCATCAGATGGCATTGGTGCAGCTACTTCAACTTCAATTGGTGCCTAGGTTTGCACTAAAATGGGTGTGAGGGTGACTCGATATATTTTAGGATCACCCCCCTCTCGAATGAGTCCAATTTATCCTTCGGGATCCCATTCTTCATCGGTCTTTATCACATTTACTCCCTCACCTATGTCATCTGGGAGAGGATTGTTACGAACATTAGGTGCAGTCTCATTTGCCTGTATGACTTTAGTTTCAATTAATGTTTAGATCTTGTCCTTCAAAGTGTGACATTCCTCAATGGTGTGACCATTCATGCCTGAGTGATAGACACATGTCTTGTTCGGGTTAATCCACTGAGAAGCATTTTCCATAGCAACAATGGGAATGGGAGTGACATAACTAGAAGCCTTCAGTCTCTCGTAGAGTTGGTCTATGGGTTCAGCAATCGGAGTGTATTGTCCGGGTGGTTTACGGTCGAAATTTGGCCTTGGTTTTTGATAATTCTAGCAGACTGGTAGTGGTGAGTGGTAAAATATGGGTTGGGTGTTATAAGTGTGGTAGGTGGCAGCAGGTTGTTGGTATCTGGGGGTGAAGGCTGGTATGCAGGTGGAGGTTTTTGGTATGTGAGAGGAGACTTCGGACCTTGGGCTACCATTACTGCACCCACTTCTTTCTTCTTAGAGATACCTCCCGATTGCAAAGCTTTATTTATGGCCTGGAGTNAAAAATAAAAGGTAACTAAGTTAGTAAGGGATATTGAAAGAATGCTTGCAATATTGAACATGCTTTGCAAAATCATGTAACAGAATCACGTCCTAATTTGGGGGACCTCGTTGTGTCCGAGGTAGGACTAAGTGACACATAAACTTGGAGAAAATTGATGCCAATAATTGTGCCATATCATTAATGCGAAAATGAATCAAATTCTTACTAAAACGACACTAATAAGAAAGTTACTAATGGCATTTGCCTTATTACAATCGAAATCTAAAACTAAGCTAAAAAGCAGTAAAGAACATCATTTCCTAATCTACTTGGTCCTAGAAGGACCTTCCCCATGCTTGGCTCTCTTTACTCCATCAATCAGATTCCCCAGGTCGCACATATCCAACAATAGGTAAGCCTTTTCTAGATTCCCCCCTGCATTGCCATCCGTGTTCTGACAATCTAAAAGCCTCTTTCTTATCTTTCCCTGAAGCTCCATCAACCATTGCTCCAAATATTCTACTCTTTCTGTTGCTTTAGTGGCGGTTTCCCTCCATTCGTTGATTGCTTCCATATCTACTTTGTGTTGTTCTATATGCCTAGCTTCAGACTTGAAGACCCTTTTGCGTAACCTCCTATCCTTTACTTGTGCTTCAGCAGCGTCATCTATAATCCTATTTTTTAGATTAATTCTCGGGTTGACGTCTCCTCATATATCGTCCACTAACCATGATGGGTAGAAGTACACATGGCCAGCATGATACATATCTGGCACAATAGTATTTTTTTCCACAATGACCTTCTGATTCCACATATGTTGTGCCACGAACTTGAATGGAATAACGTCCCCTTTAAAATCTACTTTGTACTGGACCATGTTGGAAACCCGAGGTATAACCTGTTTTCTTCTCGCTTGTCTCATTACCCTTATAAGAGCTTAAGGATAGATGCCCCTCAACCCAATCAATACTAGGTGAGTAGTCTCTCTTGTCCTGATGATGAACTCACTGCTAGGAAACTATTCAAACATCCAATGTACCTACTCGTCCGTCAGACTGCTGAAGAAACGCACCTAGCTCACAACATTTCCAGGTTGTGCAAATATGTCTGGGATAAAAGTCATTCTCTTTGGGTGATGGTAAGCTATGTAGTCATTAAATGGTCAATGCATAAGCTCTTGGCGATATTCTCCTCTTTGAAAATGCTCTAATAACCAAACTTGTAGTAACAGATTACAACCCTCGAAGTGCCCGAACCTCTGTTTGCACCGATCTAGAGGGTGGTACATCTCGGCTAGGATCATGGTGATGATGGTATAAGTCTGTCCCTCGATGCCTTCCATCAAAGTCCTAGCGACCATGGCTAAACGGGTATGAATTATTCCCCCTTTCATTGGAAATATCTACAACCCCAAGAAGCATACAATGAACACATAAACCCGACGGTGCGTCCAACCTAAGGAAGTAATGGCAAGTTCATTATGATGAAGGAGATATGACTTGATGTACCTATAACTCTCATAAAAGAATTCAAATGGGATGTATGACTTCTTCAAACAAAGCACCTCATCATTTTTATTGAAACCCAGCATTTTCAGAAAATCGTGTGGGGTGTGATTCTCCGGCACTAATAACCCTGGACTATCCCATGGCTGCTTAGCGAAACTTCCTATTTCCTCTAAGAGAGGAGTCATTTCTATGTTACCGAAGTAGAAGACGACCCTTTTCTCATCCCAAAACATAGTAGCAGCCTCAATCAATGCTCTATTCGGTCAGATGTATAACAAGGATGGAAAATTACCAAGGACCCTTCTCACATGATTCTTGTCGCTAGGCGCAAGATTTTTCCACCAATCAAGTAGCAGAGGCGGGATGTTTTGGACCATGCCGAACATGGGAACTTCGTACTTCATTTTATGCAAACAAATAGAGTTAACCCTTTCACCCTCCTGATTCAACTATTTACACACTAATGATCAACATATTGGCCTATTTTCTCCGAGTAATGCACATCACGTGACGATGCCTATTGGGATTGTGGAAATCCCGTCGGACTTTGGACAAGGGTTAACTTAGCAGGCTATCACGTTAGCAATGTTCTAACCTGTACTATGTTTAACATGATACATGTACATTTAATGTTAAAGTGAGATTTCTATAATGGCCTAGACTGGTACTCCCAAGTGGACAACTTGAGAGGGAAAGGCACGGGACCGTCGACTGCACCGCTGATCGACTAGTCTACCGCAAATAAGCCTTTCCGATTTAAAAAGGTAATTTTGGAAGAGTGCGGACACTCATCAAGCGTCGCTATGTTGATAATTGGAACGAGTGGAGTATGATGTGGAGCATGCTTTATGCATAGATAATAACACATTGCCAGGTATTTTCATGATAAATATGTAAAAGGTGGTAAATATAGTATTAAGGTAAAACATGAAAAACATAAAAGAAAGACAAGGGAAGAAGTTAGTATGTGGAATATATGCGAGAATGTAATAAAGCAAACAAGGGAGTAGGGACGGGAGAGGCATGATATATCTAATGAAGAGCAGTTAGAGCAACTAAGGGCGAATAGGGAAAGGGATGTGCATGTTATATCAAATTTAAGCGAATAAAGGTGGAGAAGGGAAGGGATGTGCATGTTATAACGGATTTAAACAAGTAAAGGTGAACGGGAAAGGGATGTGCATGTAATAGCAAAATTTAACAAATAAAGATGGAAAAGGAATGTGCATTTTATAAAAAAACAAAAATAATCCACATAAGCCAAGTTCATTATGGTAAGAACCTAAGTTTCCCCAGCAGAGTCGCCAAGCTATCGCGCCCCATTTTCTCGTGAAAGTGGGCCTCGATATGTGACAACTCTTTTGTATGTAAGATAGGGTGTTAAAAGAAGAAGAGTCACCATCTAACGATTTTTAAGGTGCGTTAGGGCACCTATTTGCAAGTAACTCTGTTTTCACTAGTCAACGTCAATAAAGATCGGGTAAGGGCTCAAATTACCTCAAAGAGAATGTTTTAGACACTCTTTGAGGTCCACAACTGTGGGTGCCGACAGAACTTAAAACTATGTGGATTATAATTAGACGAGATGATTAAATAAACAAAGAGAATAAAAGGTCAAAGGGTTTCATTATAACAAAATGAGAATTGATACAAATCTTAAGGACTACAAGGATACAACTATAATGGTCTATATTAGGTGACTAAATGTATAAAGGAAAGGAGGGTCCTAAGTTTTTTAGCCTAAAGGATCACCTTGTGCAACATAAATAATACTTCGCAACTCCCTTGAGGTACGAAATTACTCATATTATCCAGCGGGCACAGACTATCATCTCCTTCTACCCGATTACAATTTAAGTTGCTTACCTAAAACGTTCTAATTCAATTCTAAGTCATGCCCTATGCGTGCACTACCCGTCCTATACCTATGGTCCATGAGGTATTGGACCTCTATTTGTGTGGTTCTAGACCTTACTTAGGTTGCTCGAAAATGTCCAAATTAGGCGACATGTAAAAACACATAGGACTTCATGTAAAGGCAGTTAAGGGCTCAAGTTAGCCTCCACACTTAGAAAATAAATGCATGCAAAATAGGTTTTCGCATTGAGCGTTAGGAAATTTTAGAACTTGAGACAAATTAAAGCCATTAAGCCCTGTAGGCATGGTTTCTACGTGATTCTGGATTCCAGCAACATGATTACTCTTAGTGAAGAGGCAATAGACCATTTACGAACTTTTAGAGCTATTAACGTTGGTTTTGTAGATACCAGTTTTAGAAAAGTCACATTGTCCTATAGGCATGATTTCTAATAATCGCATAGTTAAATAATGAAAACAGTTCTGGGAACCCAACCTTGACAAGTTAATCTCATAAACGAGATTAAGCGAGTGACAATATTCTATAGGCAGGATCTCTAGCAATTGACATTGAACCTGATCTTATAATACTTTATCCCAATGAGCATGTTATCTAGGCAGAGCAATTTGATAATGATAACAGTATCTAATTGGTTAATTAAGGTCCTATAGATATGATTTCTAAGAGAGGATAAGTAAAACATAAGCTAGTATAGTCCTATAGGCATGGTATCTAATGAACATGTTGTAGTTAAACGAATTGAAAGAAAGTTCATTGGCATTTGCTTCCTATAGGCCTGCTGTCTAGTAACATGTAGCAGTAAACATAGAAATAAATAAAGCAATTGAACTCATGCTTTGATGGTAGACGAGTAGTGTGTGATTCTCCTAATGACATGATTTCTAACTGTGCACATAGAAATTGAAAAAACATATATAGCAGGTTGGATAACAAGTAAATCATATGAATCCTATAAGCATGTTTGCTACCCTTTCATGCAAACATTAAGTATACATGTTTCCCCTATTTTTACTAACACCCCCAATTGTTCATTACAAAGTTATTACAAGCCCAGTAATGAATGTAATTACAAGGGATTATACAAACAATAACAGCGGACCTATAATAGGCCCAAAAGAAATACCCAACATTGCCTGGGCCTTCAACAAAACTCTTTCTTCACCAATTTAGCGCAACCAGATTAACATGGAACTATATTCATCAGCGCAACCCAGAAATCACAGAGGAACCCAAGCCAAAACAAGACAACCACAGATTGACCATATGACCAAACATCGAGTTACCCAGAAATCATTTAAACAAAACAGCTTGCATGTTCAATTGATAGAATGAGGGAAGAATTGAGTATCAGAGTTAACTCGGGTATTAGAAGTGAAGAGAGTGGCCAAAAGACCCTAAGTCCTAGTGTGTCAGAGTTCACAAGGGCCTCAAATGGACCCCGAGCAGTGCTCACACTATGGAGATCAATAGTAAGAGTCTTGGTGGCCTTGGCTTTCAGTCGACCAAGAATGATAGGTTTATAATAGCATAGGTAACAAATGAGACTGAGTGGACAATGGTTAAGGGACAGAAGTTGAGGAAATACATTTATAGTTTACAAGTAAACAGAGCAAAGTTGAGAACACAGAACAGCTAGTCAAGAAGGTCAACAAGACTTAGAAGCAGGTTCAACACTTAGCAAAAATAACACATTGGCAGAAACATATTGAAAGAGTTAGGGGAGAAACATGTTTGCAAGATTAACAAGATTATCAAACAAAGATGCATAATACCAAAAACGTTTAAGTAGGCAACTAACTTAAAAGGGTTTAAAGCTTAAAGGTCTAAATTATGCTAAGTATCCATCCCAGTATCAAAAGAAAGGCATGTTAACTCACATCATGAAACAAGACAGTATCAAACATGGTAGGGAAAAACAAATGATGATAACTATCCTAAAGTCTTAAGTAATCACTGAAGGGATATGGAAATAAGTGAGTCAAAGACTTGCTGAGGCATATATTAACAGGGGAGCAAGTCACAGTTAATAGTGAAGGTCTTAACACAGGTTATAACATATTACAGATGTGAGGCATTCATTACAGGGATTCAGAACAAAGCAGGAAAGCATATTCAAGCCCAATAACAAATGTGAATATTCAGACACCAATACATTAGCTAAACTAACTTAAGAGGGTCCAAATTATCCAAATTAGGCATAAACAAATAACATATCTCAGAACTGGCTGTTTTAAGTAAAAATAAATACTAAAGAGGTTCAAAACAAGTGTAAAACTAACAAGGTTACACACAGAAGTAGCCTAGAACCCATTAGCTAAACGAAATTAAGAGAGTCCAAATTATTCAAATCAGGCATAAACATGTCTCAGAACTGGCAGCATTAGGTAAACTCAAGTGTTAGGAAAGTTTAGATTACAAAACAGGTTCAAATCTTAACATATTAAGTCATGAAGTTCAGAGGGAAAAATTGAGTATCAACACATACCCTCCAACCTTCTAGCAATCCCTACTACCTGCTGGTACGTGATATCCATCTCAAACTCTCGGGCCATGCTCAATTTGTTGTTGGGGTTGGTCCCCTCAATGAACCAACAAACCCGCACTCGAATAGTAGCAACCAGGGTGGGTGCATGCCTGGCCAAATCACTGAATCGAATCGCATACTCTGACACAGTCATAGCACCCTGGCGCAAATGCTCAAACTCTAAACATCTCTGAGTCTCTGGGGAACATACTCCCTCAGGTACATATCTGAGAACTGAGTCCAGGTGAATGAAGTTGCCTCAGCCGGACTATCCAACTCGTATACGCGCCACCACTGGTAGGCCGCTCCACTAAGCTGGAATGTAGTGAAAGAAACCCCACTAGTCTTCGCAACACCCATAGTACGGAGAATACGGTGGCACTCCTCAAGAAAACCCTGGTATCCTCTAACACCAAGCCACTGAAAGTAGGTGGGTAGTAGTTCTTATACCTCTCGAACCTAAGCTGCTTTACCTCAGAAGTTGATGCCCTAACCTCGGGCTGAACTGGAGCTACCGACTATATCGGTATGATCTCTGGATCCTGGTCTACCCGAACCTGCTGCTCTGGGGTACCGGCGACAAGATTCTGTGCTCCTCCCTCGGCCTGAGATGTGGCAGAAGCAAGCGATATCAAACCTGCCTGAGCTTAGGGGTGTGCATCGGTGTTCGGTTCGGTTAATTTGATTTTCGGTTTGTGATTTTAATAATCAAAACCGAGCCATAATAACTTCGGTTCGGTTTATTCATGTTCAGTTTGGTTTTCGGTTTCAAGCCATGGACAAAATAGTACGAAATAATGAAAATAGATTACTTTTTACAGCCGATGCAAGTGCTGCTACTGTCAATAGCAAAAAACATAGCTAGAAAAATTAGGTAGAACAACAAACTGCCCATTCACTCTATTTCAAATAGAGAAAGAAAAACATGTAGTATATATATATATTAAAGTGAAAGTGACTATTTCCATTAGTAAAATGAAACAGGATGATATTCACCCTTTCGAGGTTCCCCATAGAAGCTCTCACTTTCTCGCAATACATTGTGACGATATGCCAAAGGCAAAAGATTCAGATCAGGTGGTTTGGTAAATTTTCTGGCTATCTCAATTGAATCATTCTACCAAAGACATCGCTCCATCCATGATCCATCATATGTAGCACCCTTGTAATGAGTTAAGGGCTTGTAACGAAAATAAGAATATGGATGACACCATTAATTAAAAAATAGGTTCTTGCGGTGTAAGATTGAGAAGATTGTCCAACAGTAGAAGGTTTTGGAGGTTGTTGTGAAGAAGGTATGCCAAATAGACAAAAGATAACATTCCCAAGAAATTCTAGTAAAGCGCCTAAAACAATCACTAGAGATGTCATTTTTGTCTAACACAGAAGCAACATCTCAAGCCTATCTCTACCGAAATTCGATTTTTTGGTTTTTCGGTTTAACCGAAAACCGAACCATTAAAACTGACCACCGAACCGAACACCAAAATTTTTAAAACTATAAACCACAAACCGACCGAATAAACCAAAAACCAAAATTTTCGGTTCGGCCGGTTTTATGCCCATCCCTACCTAAGCTAAAGGTGTTGAACATGCTCAGAAACTAGGCTAGAGTCTCCTGAAGAGCCGGTGCAGTAATAGGCGTCTCGGGAGCATGTCCTCTAACTAGAGCTACTGGTGGCTCCTCTGTAGTAGCTCATGTGGATGCTCTGGCTGCACCGCGTGGATGTCCTCGGCCTCTACCCCGGCCTCGGGATCTCGCGGCTCTAGCAGGGGGCATAGATGTCTGGTCATCTGATCCAGCTATATGTGTCCTTACCATCTGTGAGAGAATAGAAAGACATAAGTTTAGAGTCCGAAGTCAAAATCTCGCACGATAAGGAAAGCAAGAAAGTGAAAATTTTCCTTACAGTCCCATAGCCTCCCAAAGATAAGTACAGACGTCTCCGTACCGATCCGCGAGACTCTACTAAACCTGCTTGTGACTCATAAAACCTATGAACCTAGAGCTCTGATACCAACTTGTCACGACCCCATTTTTCCCTCTGTAGGATGTCGTGATGGCACCTAATCTCTAAGACTAGGTAAGCCTAACAATTTGCGGAATAACTGAATAATAAAACTGAAGCTCAAATCTAAATATGTGATAAGATTCAAACTACAATTCAAAATCAATACATCTCCCAAAATCCGATATAAATAAGTCACAAGCTTCTAACAACAATTACTAAGTATCTCTATACATCAGAATCTAAAGGAAAATAAGAAAAACAACATAGTAAGATTAGAGGGGAACTACGAGTTCTGCGAGCGCTGGCAGATATACCTTGAAGTATCCATGAGAGGTCCAACTCACTGGTATCTGGGCTGGTGGGAAGAACTTGGATTTGCACAAAAAGATATGCATAGTGTAGTATGAGTACGCCACATCGGTACCCAGTAAGTGTCAAGCTTAACCTTGGTAGAGTAGTGACGAGGTCAGGTCAGGGACCTACTGGTTTAAAAGACAAGTAAGACAGAAGATATAATAATATTTTGAAATGACTGAGAATTAATAAAAATAAGAAGTTTCAGAAAATATCAGCACGATAAATAGAGGTACATAGCAGGGGCACTCCCGAGGTACCTCCTCATAGTCCCAAATGTAAAGATACAGTACAGGGGAATCTCCCAAGGAACCACTTCGTAGTCCCAAAGTAAATATACAGTACAGGGAGATCTCCCGAGTAAACTCCTCGTAGTCCCAAAGGAAATATGCAGTACAGGGGGATCTCTCGAGTAAATGCCTCGTAGTCCCAAAGTAAATATGCAGTACATGGGAATTTCCCAAGGAACTGCCTCGTAGTCCCAAAGTAAATATGCAGCAGGTAATCGAAAGGAAACACGAATTTTAAACAAACATCTTACAGTTAAAGATTTAATTCAAATCAAGTAAAGCAGGTAATTCAACTAAGCACGTTGCACAAATTGCAAGTAAGAATTAAGGCATGTGATACTGTGCTAAACATGATCACTACATATGTTGAGGTAACTCAGTTAATGTATTTTAAAAGAAAACAACTATGTTAATGTATTTTAAAAGATGACAAATCAGCAAGAACCGAATTTTCCATAATCAGCCTATGTACGCATTCGTCAGCTCGTGTACACGATGCTCACATATCACAAACTGTTACAACAGTACCAAATTCTAAGAGGATTTCCCCCACACAAGGTTAGACAAGTCACTTACCTCAAATTTCGTTCAATCAATCGGTAAGAATGCCTTTCCCTCGACTTTCTGACTCCGAATGGCCCAAATCTATCCAAAAGCAATTACAAAATATGAATAAAACTACAAGAAACTAAATAATGAACTACGACTTTAACAAAGAATCGAAAATTCGGCCCAAAAAGGCAACCCAGGCCCACGTCTCGGAATCGAGTAAAAGTCACAAAATACAAACACCCACTCGACCACAAGTTCACCCATACCAAAATTACCAAAATCCGACACCAAATCACCACTAAATTCCTCAAATCAATTCTCCAAACCCCTAACCTCAAACTCCAAATTTCAACCTTAAATACACACTAACTAGGTGAAAAATCAACGGGGAAATAAGATTATTGATCAAAAATAAACACAAGGGATTTACCTCAAGAAATCCCTCAAATATGCTCTCAAAAATCGCCAAACCCGAGCTCAAATGTCCAACAAATGATAAAACTCCCGAGCCCTTGAATTAATTGAATCTGCCTAGGCTTTTCGCACCTGCGCCAATTATCTGCACCTGCGGAACCACTTCTGCGGCCCGTGATCCGCTTCTGCGGAATCTGATCTTGGCATCCATTCCACTTCTGCGGTCAAAATCCCGCTTCTGCGGGTGCGTATTTGCGCAAACATGTCCGCTTCTACGGACAGGCCTTCCCACACTCGTCCGCTTCTGTGACCAATCTTCCGCAGAAGCGGCTCCTCTCCTGCGGTCTTCATGTCGCATCTGCAACTACTGGCCAAGTCCCCCAGCCTCGCATCTGCGCCCAATTTCTCTCTTCTGCAGGCTCGCACTTGTGGTCAATCTTGCGCAGGTGCGATTACACCAGAACAAGCCCAGCACCAAAAACTCTTCTAAGTCCAAAATTGATCTGTTAACCATCCGAAACTCACCCGAGGCCCTCGGGACCTCAACCAATTATACCTACCAGTCCTAAAATATCATACAAACTTAGATGAGCCCTCAAATCACATCAAATAATGCTAAAAATATGAATCACGCCAAACAAAGATAAAAACACGAATCACACATCGATTCAAGCCTAATGAACTTCAAACTTTCAAATTCTATATCCGATGCTGAAACCAATCAAATCAAGTCCGATTGACCTAACATTTTGCACACAAGTCATAATTCACATTACGGACCTACTCCAACTTTCAGAATTGGAATCCAACCCCGATATCAAAAAGTCCACTCCCGGTCAAACTTCTCAAAAATCATCCTTTTTCCAACTTTCGCCAATTAGCGCTAACGTGACCTACAGACCTCCAATTCAATATCTGAACATGCTCCTAAGACCAAAATCGCCCTACAAAGCTACATGAACTGTCAAAACGTCATTCCGGAGTCGTCTTCACATAGTTCGAACTACGATTAATTTCTATGACTTAAACCTCTATTTTAGGGACTATGTGTCCCATTTCACTTCGGAACCTAAAACAAAGCTTCCCGGCAAGTTACATAACCACTAACTGAAGTAGAGAAAGCAATAAATAGGGGTTCGGGGATAATTCTCTCAAAACGACCGACCGGGTCGTTACAGCTACGTCGCTTGCATTACACATTAGTTCAAAAGGCACACTCCATTATGGAGCGGTGATGTTCAAAAGCTCTCATGAAATCATCACTGAAATTAAATTTAGCATCCTTCTCAAGAAGCTTGCATGACGGGTTCACCATCTTAGAGAAATCTTTGATGAAGCGCCGGTAGAAACCCGCATGGCCTAGGAAACTCCACACACCATTCACCGAAGTTGGGGGTGGAAGCTTATAAATCACCTTAAGCTTTTCCTTGTCAACTTCAATTCCATTCCTTGAGATTTTGTGGCCAAGGACAATACCTTCCTCGACCATAAAAAGGCATTTATCCCAATTGAGCACCAAATTTATTTCTTCACATCTAGCTAACACTTTGTCTAAATTGGCAAGACACTCATAAAAAGAATCTCCAACCATCGAGAAGTCATCCATGAAAACTTCAAGGTAGTCCTATACCATGTCCGTCAAAATAACCATCATACAACTTTGAAAAGTTGTCGATGCATTGCACAAACCAAATGGCATCCGCTTGAAAACGAAAGTACCATAAAGATATGTAAAGGTTGTTTTTTTCTTGATCTTCTGAAGCAATGAGAATTTGGTTGTAGCCTGAGTACCCATCAAAAAAGCAATAGAAAATACGGCCGGCCAATCTATCGAGCATTTGATCTAAGAAAGGAAGTGAGAAGTGATCCTTCTTTGTGACTTTGTTGACCTTGCGATAGTCTATACACACCCTCCAACCGGTCACCGTTCTAGTAGGAATCAACTTATTTTTTTCATTGCTGACCACCATCATGCCCCCCTTCTTTGGGACACATTGAACCGGAGAGGTCCATGAACTATCAAAGATGGGGTAGACAACCCCGGCATCCAATCACTTGATTATCTCCTTCTTGACAACTTCTTGCATCGTTAGAAGAATAGTACCCAATAAGAGTTGGGGTCAATTTTCACAAGGAATTACTATGGGTGTTTGGAGTATACACTTGACGAAGGCGAATGTAATAACTAAATTGCGCTTCTAAACAAATGGCTATGATTTCTAATTCTACTTTTACTCTAACAATTATAATCTAAGAAAAGAAACTAGAAGTGAATGACTGCTTTTGGTGTTTTTCCAAATAGTTAAAAAGCTTATGGATGTGACCTTAAACTAGGTGTTCACCTAATGGGTTAAATATGTTAAGACTTATTTTGTTGATTGGGGTGTATTATAGCTTTCAACTCTACGCTACCCTCTCAATACCTCTCGGTCAAAGAATAATTGTTTCCAATATGGCTTTCTCAAGCTCAAATGGGTATCAAACTAAATAGTTGATATGAGCTCAAGTTGGGTTCTCACTATCTCTAGTTTTAACCCTTTTAATTAGGCTAATCAAATATTCAATTAGCCCAATTCCTTATTAGCCAAGTTATCCTAGACTAGGTCCCTCTTTCTCAAGTATAGACCAAGCCAAAAAGACATGAATCAATATTTGCAACCATTAATTCTACATTTGAAGCATAAACTAAGCTAAATAATCAATACCTAATCATAAACAAGCATTAAATTAAATATCCAAAAGGTTTGCACACTAAGGTTGGGTCACAACCCTAGTAAGAATCTAGCTACTCATAGTGACAAATGAAAGAAACAAAGAAGAAATGCTAATTAAACTCATAATCTAATATTAAAATGATAAAATATGATGTTTAAATCCAAAAATAGTCACAAACTTTCTAAAATGGCAAACTATAACGGCTACAACAGCTCAAACTTCAAAAACTTGACCTAAAAATGTGAATCTCGTCTATTTATAGTGGCCCGAAATTCTCTAACAAAACTGCCCATCGAGAGGTTCTGCGGCCACACAGTTCCATGTGTGGCCCGCAGATTGCTTAAACTAGAAAAGTCTTGGATTTTACAGCCGTACAATTCTGGATTGCGGCTGCAAAACACCTTCTGCGACCGCACAATTCATGTACAATCCGCACTTCAGCAAGGCTTCAGAAGATCTTTGGCACACTCTCTGAACCTTGAATAATTTGTCAATGCAGACCTTGTTCTGCGATCACACAATTCATGTGTGGTCCGCATATTGGCTAAAACTCTACCGGGCTCTTTTACCTGATCTGCGGCTGTAGATGGAATTCTGCGGTCCGCACTTTCTTTTGCGGACCGCACTTCTTGAGGTTTGTGCCCCTTCTTGCCTTGTGAGTCGGAGCACTCCTTTTTGAGTCGGATTTCATCATGGGAGCTCAAACTTCCAACATTCTTGTAATTTTCACACTCTCATTAGTTTCGGGAACATAGATCAATACTTTCGGACTAAAACAAAAGCAAAAAGGTGTTAATAAGTAGTCAAAATCCGCACTTATCAGAACCCTATCAAGAAGGTGGATGATAAACCCAAGCCAATCGATCTTCCACCTATTATCAAGGCATTCTGTAAGGACCAGGTCCATGAAGGTAGCAATGTGCCTTCTTTCCTGCCTGGGCAACACGGCCTTTTTAACAAATTCAAACAGCACTTTGTGGGAAGGCTTCATCTTACTTTTGTACATAGCCATGGGCTGAAGCTCTTCCTTATTGTAAACAAACTTCCTTGTAATGGAAAGTGAGGTGGGGAGGTTTTCTAGGCTTGTCCATTTTAGTTTTTTGTAATCATTGTATCCTTCAGCATGTACTCCCAGAATCACTCCCAATTCCTTGTCGTCAAAGCTCACAGTCACCCTCTTCACCACACTGGTGACCCTGCCATCTTTGATCTCGCAATTTGTCATGAACTCCACAATCTCAGTTCTGGCAGGCCTTCCTTCCATCTGAAGGACCATGTCCTTCCAACCTTGCAGTTATAGTTTTTCTACTAGCATCACCATGCCTTCCTCTTCCAAGTCCCTGCGGAGTCTATCCTTCAAGATAGTTCTTTTTCCAAACTTAACCATCTTGTCCTGCTCTTCATCTCTTTCCTATTCTTCTTCACTTTCCTCTTCCTCCACTATTTGCACTTTTCGAGATTTTCTGGCAGACCTAGTTCGTTTTGCCAAGTTAGAGGGCTCTGCATCAACAGTCTTTGAAGGTGACTTCTTTTTAAAAGTCTTTCTATTCTTTTCCTTTGGAGTCACAACCTCCACCTCCTCTGCCTTGTCTTCATCATGAAGGACCAGGTCCATCTCCTCAATTTCATCTGCCTGAAGATGCTCGCTCACTTTCTTCTTTCCCTTTGCAACAACTTTTCTTTTACTCTCTTCTAGGGCTCTTTCCGGTGCAACCTCATTATGCTTATTCTGACTCCTTGTAGCCCTTCCTCTTGTAGAAGAAGTCTCTATAGGGATAGAAGAGGTAACTTTTATCTTCTTGTTTGCCCTAGCAATACCAGGGATTTTAACTCATGAACTCTTCTTCTTTGGATTATAGCTGTCAGACACTCATTTTAATAGGTTTGCGAATGGTCCGTACACAGATGGAACAGGTTCTTCAAACCTCTTCCTCAATTTAACCAAGCCATCAGCTACACTTGCATCACCAGTACAACTACCCTCTTTTTCTCTCCAGCTTTCTTCCTCCTCAGCGGCATCCTCACTGCACAATACCATAGCCCCAGTTTCCTCAGTCATCTCAGCCGGAGTAGGTGAAGATTCAACCACTCCTTCTTTTCCCTTTCCCCTCACATCACCTTGAGCACCCTCACTTTCTTTTTCTTTTTTTCTTTTTATCTTTACTACCAATTTTTCTAGATTCAGTGATTTCAACCCTAGCAATAGTTACAATCATAACAAATCTGTTCTTCAGATTCTCAGCAACCCCAGAAATTATTTCAGACACAACCTTAGGACCAGAAGCTACCTGCTCTATTTCAGATGAAATAGCTTTTTCCCCCTTGGTTGCAGACTTAAAAGATTCTTTAGATTTTTTGGGCTCTTCTTCCTGGCTTTCCCTCAATTGCTCATTAATTTTCTTGATTTATTCTCATCCAGTGACTACTTTGCGAGAAAGCATCTTGAACCTTCCTTCTTACATGTGGGTGTGGTTGAAGGTGTGATAGATGGTGTAGTTAATGATTCTTTGGGTGGTGATGAGGGGTTTTTCAGAAACATTAGCCAGCTATGTGTGTATGGAAGTGATGAGAGTATGTGTGTGTAGAAGAGATGAGAGTAGATAGAAAGAATTATTAGGCGGCTAAAATTTAGAAGTGAGAAAATGGGTAAGGCCAAATCAATTTAAGGAGGGAGAGTTTAATTGGATAACAAAATCTTTTTAGAAGCTCAGAAGTCTAATCAAACTAGGGGTTAGTTTGAAAAGATATTGGAGACTTTCCCTAGAATCTAGGCAATTATGGCACTCGGGACTCTTTTCTAGGTGAAACTGGTTCATTTGTAACTAATAGTCTTGAGGGAGATTAGGATTAAATAGTTCTCTCTCTTTGCTCATGATCCAAACACAGTTATTTCAAAATATGCGGAGTGGAGAGTACATTCCATATAATCTTGATGAACCAAGTTCTTCACTAAGAATTCTCTTGTGTAAGTCTGATTTTTTCTAAGAAACTAAAGATAATCCATTAGAGATTAATGAGACATTTTAGCACATGGAACAAGAGTATACTAGTAAAAGTATGATACTGAGCAAAGCCTAATCTAATTATTTACAAAATTCACAAATTATCTAACCCAATATTGAGTTGGAACTGGTTCCTTTTAGGTGATCTGAATCATCCATATTCTAATTTGTTCCTTTCAAAGTGATCTCTACTTTGAGCTTTTGTAAAGATGTCAGTTATTTTCTTGTCATTAGTACAAAATCCCACAGTGATCAAACCTTTTTCATAGTTGTCCCTAAAGAAGTGATGCCTAACATCTATGTACTTAGTTCTTTTGTGATGAACCGGGTTTTTTGTCATACTAATTGCACTAGTGTTATCACAAAAGATGGGAATACAACCTACATCAATTCAAAGTCCATTAATTGTTTTTGATCCACAAGAATTGAGCACAACATAAGGCAGAAACCACATACTCAGCTTCATAAGTAGGCGAGGTCACAAAATTTTGCTTTTTGGTGACACAAGACATGAGCCAAGAAAGTGTGCCATACCTGAGGTGCTCTTTCTATCCACAAGAAAACCTGCATAATCAGCATCAGCATATCCCACTAAGTTGAAATTACTACCTTTTGTATACCATAGATAGAGGTCAGTGGTGCCTTTTAGGTGTCTCAAGATCCTCTTGACAGCAGTCAAATGAGACTCCTTTGGATTTTCTTGAAATCTAGCACAAAGGCCTACACTAAAAACAATGTCAGGTCTGGTAGCAGTGAGATATAACAAAGAGCCAATCATTCCTCTATACAACTTCTGATCAACAGATGAACCAAGTTCATCTGCATCCAAATTTGTGGTTGTTGCTATATGAGTGTCAATTTCTTTGGAATCTTCCATTTTAAACCTTTTAAGCAACTCTTTTACATAGTTCTGCTGATGGATTATAGTTCCACTTGAATTTTGTTTAATTTTTAAGCCTAAAAAAAATTAAGCTCACCCATCATACTCATTTCAAATTCAATCCCCATTACTTTAGCAAATTCTTTACTTAACTTATCTGTAGTTGCTCCAAATATTATATCATCAACATATATCTAAACTACCAAGATATCTTTACCTTTTTCTTTCAAGAATAAAGTATTGTTAATTTTACCTCTCTTATAGCCATACCCAAGCAGGATTTTCGATAATCTTTCATACCATGCTCTTGGAGCCTGCTTGAGCCCATAAAGTGCCTTATCAAGCTTTTACACATGATCAGGATATTCCTTGCTTTCAAAGCCCGGAGGTTGCTTGACAAACACTTACTCCTTTAGATAGCCATTGAGGAAGGCACTCTTGATATCTATCTGATGGAGAGTGAATTCCATGTAAGCAGCAAAGGCTATAAGGAGTCTAATTGCTTCCAATCTTACAACTAGAGCAAAAATCTCATCATAGTCTATGTCCTCCTCTTGACTATATCCTTGAACCACCAATCTTGCTTTGTTTCTTATAACTATTCCATCTTTATCAATTTTGTTTCTGAAGACCCATTTTGTGCCAATTACTGATCTATAATTGGGTCTTGGTACCAGATGCCAAGCTTGACTTCTTTCAAATTGGTTGAGCTCATCTTGCATTGCATTCACCCAGTATGTATCCTGCAAAGCCTCATCAACATTTGTAGGTTTAATAAGAGATTAAAAAGCATCAAAAGGACAAAGATTCTTCAAGGAAGATCTGGTTTTGATTCTAAAGGTTGGATCAGTAATTATGTTCTCAATGGGATAAGAACTTTGATACTTGTAACGTTTCACAACCAGCTGATTTTCCCTAGATGTTCCTTCAATGTTTTGTTGTTAAGTAATAGGTTCATGGACAGGTTCCCTCGAGGTTTGAGGATCAGTTCCTCTTTGTTCAGTTCCCCGTGTCAAGTTCCTCAAGGTGAAAGGACATGTTCCATAACCTATTCCTTCCTCTAGTGCAGCTTAAGTCTAGGCTATGGTTTCATTTGAGTTTCTTACCATCCCAATTCCTTCATCATCATGTTCCTTCCTCTCAGAAAGAATGTTAGTTTCGTCAAAAAACACATGTACACTTTCTACTACACACATAGTTCTTTTGTTATAAATCTTATAAGCTTTACTATGTGAAGAATATCCCAAGAATACTCCCTCATCACTTCTGGGATCAAACTTACCTAGGGAGTCTTTACCATTATTGTGCACAATGCACTTGTATCCAAATGCCCTAAGATGGGATATATTTGGCTTTCTCCCTTTAAGTAACTCATAGGGAGTCTTCTCAACAAGAGGTCTGGTCATGCACATATTTATGATGTAGCATGCAGTGTTCACAGCTTCTGCCCAGAAATTATGGGGCAGTTTACTGGAAAGAAGCATAGTCCTAGCCATTTCTTCCAATATCCTATTCTTTCTTTCAACTATTCCATTTTGTTGTGGAGTCCTAGGAGCAGAAAAATTATGATTTATGCCATGCTCATCAAAATATTCAGCAAATTAAGCATTCTCAAATTCAGTACCTTGATCAGACCTAATTGATGCAAGTTGATTACCTAGTTGTTTCTGAGTTTTTCTAACAAAAGAAGTGAAAATGTCAAATGCTTCATCTTTAGATGTTAAAAATAATGTCCATGAAAACCTAGAGTAATCATCAACAAGCACCATAACATATCTCTTACCACCTCAGCTCAATGTTCTCATTAGCCCATAAAGGTCCATATGGACCAGTTCCATCGTCATGTTAGTGCTTACCATTTTCTTGCTTTTGAAAGAGGATCTTACTTGCTTCCCACTTGTACACACCTCAGAAACTTTATCTTCCTTGAACTTAATGTTAGGGAGCCCTATCACCAACTCATTGGAAATTAGTTTATTGAGTTGACTTAGACTAGCATGTACAAGTCTCTTGTGCCAAAGGAGGGGATCATTATCCAACACACTTAAGTAAGTGAGTTCATTATCTGAAAGTGCGTACATATCTACCAAATATATGTTGTTCACTCTTTTTCTCTGCAAAACTATCTTGTCAGTGGTAAGATTAATCACAAAGCATTTTGTAGAGGTGAAGGCCACCATGTTACCTCTATCCCACAATTATGATATACTTATTAGACTGTACTTTAGTCCATCTATCAAGTATACATTCTCAATAGAGTGAGAATCAGTCTTACCTACCTTTCCAACCCTAATGATCTCATCTTTCTTTCCATTTTCAAAGGAGACATTACCTCCTTTAAGGTCCTCAAGTTAAAGGAACTGGTTCTTGCTTCCTGCCATGTGCTTTGAGCAGCCACTATCCATGTACCATATTTGGTTGCTCCCCTTCACTTGGACATGTAAAAAGAAATCAAGGGTTAAGTCATCGGAACCCAAAGGATAAATCACATTCTTTTTAGCCAAACTTGGCAGCCTAGTTTTCCCTAGAACAATGTTTTTGTTCTTTTGATCTGCCTTCTCTTTTGTAGTGCATTCACTCTTATAGTGACCACGTTACCACAGTGTGTACAAATCATGTTCTCAGGGAATGTGAGGTACTTTCTTTTGGGATCCCACTTAGGTGCAGAGTTACCAAAACCAAGTCTTTTTCTGTTGCTACTATGATGTTCTTGTAGCCATGAAAGTGCATCAGAGGACCTGTTCTATTTACAAGTTCTGTCTAGCTCATGCTTAACCTTGTTTAGATCATTCTTTAGGATTCTTACCTGTCCATCCCTCTTATACAACTCATCTTTCATTTTTCCTACATTTTCTTCTACAGTGAGTTGTGTGTGATCAACTATCTTTTTGCATGTTCCTAATTTCAATTTTAGATTTTCTGATCTAAGTTTTAGGACAGTTGTGTCAAGTGCATGAACCTGGTTCTTCAACACAGTATTTTCATTTTCAGTTTCACAAGCCCTAAGTTCCAGGTTTTTGCACTTAGCTTTCAAAATCACACATTCTTTTGACAATTGTTCCTTTTCATTATTCACATCCTCAGATTCATGAATTAGCTCTAGTAGTAACTCAGATAACCTTTCTTTAGACAAAAATTTAATTTTATCTTTGAGATGAAAAACACTTACCTCAATTTCTTCATCAGATCTCCAATGGCCATAAGTGCTCGTTCATCACCATCATTATCATCATCATTTGATCTTTCTCCCCAAGCAGCGACCATAGCCTTGGTTGATCATTTGCTATTGCTTTTCTTGGGTTGAACATGTTCCTTCTTCTTATTCCTACGTTTAGCTCTCTTCTTCTTCTATTCAATTTCCCACAAAGGACAGTTTTTGATGTGGTGATCAGTCTTTCCACACTTGTAGCAGCCATCATTGGTTTTCTTCTCAGAAGCTTTTTCCTTGTTGTAGTTTCCACTTCTTGAAGAACACTTTCCTCTTCTTAGGTACTTCTTGAAGTCTTTGGTAATCATAGTCATTTTATCATCTTCCATATCAGAAACTTCAGTGATTCTGAGTGCCAAGCTATGTTCCTTCTTAGGTACATCCATTTTCATATTTTGTCTCCTAAGTTCATAGGCAGTGAGATTCCTAATCAATTCATCTAGTGGGAGAGTGGGAATGTTCTTTGATTCCTAGATGGCAGTGATCTTGCTTTTCCAAGTGATTGGCAAGACCCTAGTAAATATCTTCTCAACTCTTTCTTCTTCAGGGATAATCCTTCCAAGAGAGTTTAGTTCATTTGTCAAGATTTTGAACCTTGTGTACATCTCTTGAATGATTTCTCCATCTTTCATAACAAAGTTCTCATACTGTGAGTAGATTAGAGTTCCTCTTGATCTCTTCACCTGAGTTGTTCCTTCGTGGGCCACTTGTAGTGTGTCCCAAATTCGCTTCGCATTCGAACAACCTTGGATTCTGTTGTACTCATCTGGACCAAGTCCACAAACAAGCCATTTCTTGGCTTTGGCATTATTTTCCCATTTCTTCAGATCATCAGCATTGCAATCAGCTCTTATCTTTGGCACATCTTCTCCTTTAGCATTTTCCTTCAACGTAGACAGTGGACCATCAGAGACAATATCTCATAGCTCATAGTCTTCTCCTTGTATGTGATCTTTCATCTTATTCTTCCACCAAGAGTAGTACTGGCCATTAAAGAATGGTAGCCTAGCAATGGATTGTCCTTCCCAATTTTTAGGTGGTGCACTCATCTTGATCTTCTCCTAAGGGTGTTAGCCTCTTCAAGAATAACCCTCTCTGATACCAATTGATGTTTATATTTCAATACCACACAAGAAGGGGTAATTTATATGGTGTCCAATATTTTGCATGCACAGATTATCAAAGGACATAGTTCTTCTATGTATTCTTTATACTACTGTTGCGGAATAATAAATACAGAAAGTAAAGAACACAAGTATTTTTACGTGAAAAACACCTGGCTCAAAAGGTAAAAACACCACGACCTACTACCTAGTAGGATTTTTCCTAACACTTCACTAAATCACTGAGCCAAAAATAACATTTACAAAGCTCTTATAAAACTAAGGGTTACCTCTAACCCTTTGTGGCAACCAGCCTCAGACTGTTACAACAATTTCAAGTTAACTCTAACTGGAACAATACACTCAAAGTACCTAGTACAAATACTTCTAAAGAAAGCTGAAAGGTACAACTCAAAAGTCCTACTACAATGAAACTAGAATAAAAGACAGACACTTGAAACCGGTTCTTCTATCTGGTTCATGTAACTTCAGGTTCGCACACTTGAATCACACAGGAATTGCTTGCAAAATGCCTTGCTATTTCGCTCTCAACTCTCATTTAACTTCAGCGTTTGTGTATCCCTGTAAAATGAGAACATTCTGTAATATATAGAGTTTGTAGGATAGGAAATAACTAGAAGTCTAATGCTTTACTCTTTCTTGGTGGAAGAGTTCTAGTTATCTTCAAATTCTAACCCTTCCCTTATCTAGGATAGAGTTCTCTTCGAGTAAGGAGTCATTCTCCTTATCAATTATGCAATATTTTCGTTCAAAAGATATCAGATATAACCACTTAAGATTATCTCTTTCACGTGCATGTCTTGTGCTCGAATCTGCCCGTGTCTGTATACACTGTGTATGGACCTCGTTCATGCTTGAGTTCCTTCGTCAATCATCAAAACAAACTTACTTAGGCCAACATTATATTTATGTCATTCCTCATTATTAGCACTTATTATTTTTCCTGAAACGTTTCGAATGAGACGGTTTCAAGCGTTGCAAACTAATGGTTGCAAATTAAAGTTGCAATGGTCATGGTTAGGAGAAGTATATAAGAGAGATTCATGGTTTAAATGTCTGCACCCAATACCTACCTTCACAGCAATTAATGCTTGAATTCTTCTAGGCTAACAAAGTTTCTTATCCTCATCCTTTTCACAGTTTTTTTCTTGAATGTTTGTTGTTAGAAATTGGAACAAACTGAATAATATATGGGTTTAGATTTACTGGTATACCTCATTCCGAATTTGTCAGGGCTGAATTCCAAATGACTCTTGCAGAAAAGATGATTTCATAAGAGCTCTGCCAAATTTGTTTACATGTAATGTTTTTCACTTTCCTCACACATTAGTATTCAATGCATTTCACAGGCAAAATTTCAAATCTGGCAATGTAGATGGAATAAATCTCAGTGTAATTTTAGTTGTACATCGAAGTCATTGAAGAAATTTTGATGCTTCTGTTAAAAAGATTCTTCATTTCTGTGCTAGATGGCAAGGGGTTATCGATATATATTGTACTTTTCACTT
>AWOL01S0069947.1:80957-149721 GCA_000715115.1 Nicotiana otophora | reverse complement strand
ATTTTTAGTATATATATATATATATATATATATATATATATATATATATATTCTAAAGTTTATTTGGGTTTTATAAAAGAAAATCATCTATAATATAAAATAAAACAAAAGGTTCAAAAATATAATAAAAAAATAAGTGAGAAGGTAACTCTCAGTAATCATGAGCGATAAGTGAATTGTGTAGAAAGTGATCTAATACAAATTTTAGGATTCATCGATTTAACAAAAAAGAACCAAAAATAATAGTGAAAAAGAGTAAGAAAAGTTTTGGACGGAAGAATTTTTCGAAAAAATATAATAACACAAGACAATGAAAAAATAAAAAAAATAAAAAAAAAAGAAAGTGAAAAAAGAATGACATATTTTGGATGAAAAAATTTTACTAGAAAAAATAAAATTAAGAATGTCACGACCCAAAATCCCAACCAATCGGGGTCGTGATGGCGCGTAACTCCGCTTGCTAGGCAAGCCAACACACAACAGATAAATATGAAAGAATAGCAATAAACGACTACTCTGCAAGATAATAAGAAAAATAAAAGCAGCTCGAAAGTAAACAAGATAAGTCTAAAATCCAAACTAACGTTCAACCCTCCCAGGATGTGGAGTTATAAGTACATGAGCTTCTAGAGTTTTCTACATATACTGTTTTGAAGGAAATATAATACCGCACGAAACAAAATGGAAACACCAAAATAGAAATAAGAAGATGACTCAAGGCCTGCGAACATGGTGCAACTTTACCTTGATTCACCAACCCGGTATCTGCTAAGCACCTGCGGGACTCCGTTGGTACCGATATCCGAATCTGCACAAGAAGTGCAGAAGTATAGTATGAGTATAACCAACCTAATGTACTTAGTAAGTGTCGAGCCTAACCTCGATGAGGTAGTAACGAGGTTAAGACAATACACCTACGATAAACCTGTGCAGTTATATAACAAAAGTAACAAAATAACAGGTAAAGAATCAAATATAACAACATGATAGGGACATGTGAAAGAGATAACAATTATAAGAGCAGATGGACAACAATAGAAACATAAAGTAAAGTATCACTGAGTAAACCTCTATAAAAAATAATTAACGAAACCACAAAGCCAAGTCCACATTCCAAATATCAAGTAAAGAGCAATGAAGTCAACAAAATTGCACGACATCACCCTTCGTGCTTTTACTCTCATCCTCGAATTATAATGTAAAAATAATTGCCATCGCCCTTCGTACTTTTACTCTCATCCTCACAATATAATATAAAAGCAAGAAGGGAAACACCCTTCGTGCATATCCTCACGTTCACTCAAGCAATAATATCAATATGTAAATAAGGCACGAAAGCACCCTTCGTGCATAATCACTCTTCCTCACAAGCATGACAATAACCTTCGTGCATTTCACTCTTCCTTGCCAAGCAATCAAATACAACACATTACCAAGCAAAGTAGGAAGCGAATTCAACATCAACAATAGAATTTGAACACAACTCGTCATATGAAAACCTTCCACAATTAGCACCAACAACCAATCAACAATTCAATGATATCAACACCAATATCTCAATAACCTCAATCATAGTCAATAACATGAATACGAGAAATTAAAAAGTTAAGAAATCTATCTAAAGCATGAAAGACAAAATACACAAATAACATGGCATAAATAAGGTAATTCTACCCGCATGCTTATCCCATGGCCAACGCATATACATCCGTCACCTTGCATATACGCTACCCCCAACACATAGTTCACATAGCAAATAGACTCGATTCTACCCTATTTCCCTCAAATCAAGGTTAACCAAGACACTCTCCCGAACACAATCAATAATCCAATATGGTTTTTCCTTTAGAACAAGCCTCCAAATTAATTGAATCTGGTCAAATATTGTTCAAACAATTCAAAACAAGCTTTAGAAACTATCTACGAATAAAAAAAAAGTTCAATCTTTATCATAATAAAAAAAGTAAACAAAAAGTCAATCGGGGTCCACGTGGTTGAAATCTGAAATTAAGACCAAATCCCGATTACTCATCACCCCGAGTCCGGATATGTGATTTGTTTCGAAAATCAACCTTAATTCGAAGTCTAAATCTCAATTCTACAAATTTTTTAAATTCTACCAAAACCCCTCAATTTCTACTTTGAAATTCATAGATTTGATGATGAACTTTATGAAAAAGTAATTGAAATGGAATAAAAACAAGTTAAGATTACTAATCTATGAATTTGGGAAGAAATTGCTCTCCAAAAATTGCCTCTATGGAGTCTAGGGTTTAAAAATTATGTAAAATGAGCTAAGTCACGAAATCTTCACATTTTACCCAGCTGCAGATATGCGAACCACTTATCGCAAATGCAACTCTCCCTTCGCATTTGCGAAGGCCCCGCAGCTCGCAAATGCGGACGAAGCTTCACAATTGCGAAGCTACCCATAAGCTCCCCAGTATCGCAAAGACGTCACAAATGTGGAACCCCATTATTCGCAAATGCGACTTTTGCTTCTCAAAAGAGAAGGTCACAGCTCCCTTCCCAGTCGTTGCAATTGCGATCCAGACTTTGCAAAAATGAGGCTTGCAATTGCAAACAAGTCATCGCAAATGTGAGACCTGTAGGCCGTGCACACTAGCTGATGCATCAACTATCCAAAACTATCCGAAACACATCTGAAACTCATTCGAGCCCCTAGGGTTCTAATATGGACATCCACAAAGTGTAATAGCATCATACAAGCTCGCTCGCTAGCTCAAATCATCAAAATTCAAGATTTTCAAAGTTAAGACTCAATTTTCCAAGTTTTCACATAATGCGCCGAAACGACCTTGGGTCATCCAGGACCCTAAACAAATATGCGCACAAGTCCAAAATCATCATATGAACATACCAGAATCGTCAAAATGCCGATATGAGGTCGTTTTTCAAAAACGTTGACCGTGGTTAACTCTAGCCATATTAAAGTCAAAAATCACATTTTCTTCAAAATTTCACATATAAACTTTCCGAAAATCGACACAGACTATGCACGCAAGTCATAAATCATTAAACTAAGCTATGTAAAGTCTCAAAATATAGAAAAGGGAGCTAGTACTCAAAATCACCTATCGAGTTGTTACATTCTCCACCTCTAAAAGAAACATTCGTCCTCAAATAGACGTAGAAAAGTACCTGGACTGGTAAAAAGTTGCGGATATCTACTCCTCATGTCGGGCTCAGACTCTCAAGTAGCCTCCTCAACAGGCTGACCTCTCCAACACACTTTCACAGAAGGAATATCTTAGATCTCAACTTCTGAACCTGTCGGTCTAGAATAGCCACCGACTCTTCCTCATAGGTAAAATTCTCATCAGGTAGCACCGTGCTGAAGTGTAAAACATGTGACCTATCTTCATGGCATTTCCGAAGCATGAAAATGTGAAATACCGGATGTACCTCCGCTAGGATAGGAGGCAATGCAAGCCTATAAGCAACCTCCCCAACTCTCTCCAAAATCTGAAACGGGCCAATAAACCTCGGGCTCAACTTGCCCTTCTTCCCAAATCACATCACGCCCTTCATAGGCAAAACTCGGAGAAAAACTTTCTCACTTTCCATGTAAGCCACATCTCGAACCTTCCGGTTTACTTAACGCTTTTGCATGGACTGAGCTATACGAAGCCGCTCCTGAATCACTTTCATCTTTTTCAAAGCATCACGGACAAAATTTATGCCCAACAATCTAGCCTCCCCGAGCTCAAACCAACTAACTGGAGAACGACATCGCCTCCCGTATAAGGCCTCATATGGAGCTATCTGGATGCTTGACTAATAGCAGTTGTTGTGGACAAACTCTGCTAGAGGTAGAAAATGGTCCCACTGACCCCCAAAATCCATAGATCATGCCCGAAACATGTCCTCCAAAGTTTGAATAGTACGCTTAGACTGTCCGCCCGTCTAAGGATGAAACGCGACACTCAGCTCGACCCGTGTGGCCAACTCATGCTATACAACTCTCCAAAAGTGTGACATGAAATGTGTGCCCCAGTCTGAAATGATAGAAATGAGCACACCGTGCAGACGGATAATCAAACCGATGTAAATTTGAGCCAACTTCTCTGAAGAATAGGATGCCATCACCGGAATAAAGTGTGCAGACTTAGTCAATCGGTCCACAATAACCCAAATAGCATCATACTTTCTCAAGGTATGTGGTAAGCCTATCACACAGTTCATAGTGATGCGTTCCCATTTCCACTCCGGTATCACCAATCTCTAAGGCAACTCACCCAATTTCTGATGTTCATACTTAACCTGTTGATAATTTAAATACCGAGAGACATGTTCAACAATATCTTTCTTCATCTTCTGTTACCAATAGTGTTGTTTCAAGTCACGATACATCTGCGTTTCCTTCAAAACCAACAAGTGAGGTTCATCAAATTGGCGAGCCTTGATGTGCTCCAACAATGATGACTATGCCACAACACAAGAAAGAACCCGACTAGGCTCCAAAACATCCAACCTCACAAATCGATTAGCCCAAGCCTAAACATCCATGGCTAATGGCCTCTCCACTGTCTGTAAAAATGCCAAACTGCCCATGCTCTCCGCTTTCTTACTCAAGGCATCGCGCACGACATTGGCCTTCCCGGGATGATATAATATGGTGATATCATAGTATTTCAATATCTCTAACCATCTCCGCTTTCGCAAATTAAGATCATTCTACTTGAATAGATGTTGGAGACTCTGATGGTCGGTATAGACCTCACATGGCATGCTGTATAGATAGTGCCTCCAAATCCTGAGCGCATGAATAATGATTGCTAACTCCAAATCATGCACAAGGTAATTCTCTCATGAAACTTCAACTGACGAGACACATAGGAAATCACCCTACCATCCTGCATCAATACCGCGCCAAGCCCAATACGCGATGCATCACGATACATAATGTAAGATCCCAAACCTCTAGGCAATGCCAATACTGGGGTTGTAGTCAAGGAAGTCTTGAGCTTCTGAAAGCTCGCCTCACACTCGTTAGACCATCTGAAGAGAGCACCATTTTAGGTCAACTTGGTTAATGGGTCCGAGGTAGATAAAAACCCCTCCATGAACTAGGGATAGTAACCTGCCAAACCCAAGAAGCTCTAAATCTCTGTAGCTGAAGTAGGTCTACGCCAGTTCTGAACTGCCTCAATATTATTATGATCCACCTTGATACCCTTGGAAGGCACAACATGACCCAAAAAGGCAACTAAGTCTGACCAAAACTCACACTTCAAAAACTTGGCATATAACTGACGATCCTTCAAAGTCTGAAGTACAATTTGTAGGTGCTACTCATGCTCCTCTCTATTGCGATAGTAAACCATAATATCATCAATAAAGACAATCACGAAGGAATTTTTTATAAGGCTTGAACACTCGGTTCATCAAATCCATGAAGGCTATTGGAGCATTAGTCAAGCCAAGTGACATCACCAAGAACTTGTAATGACCATAACGAGTCCTAAAAGTTGTCTTAGGGACATCCGATGCCCTAATCTTCACCTGATGGTAGCCATATTTTAAATCAATCTTGGAAAACACCCTGGCCCCCGAAGCTGGTCAAAACAAATCATCAATCCTAGGCAACATATATTTGTTATTGATAGTGACCTTGTTTAACTGCCGATAATCTATGCACATCCTCACCAATCTATCTTTTTTCTTAACAAACAACACTAGTGCACCCCAAGGTGAAACACTCTGTCTAATAAATCCTTTGTCAAGCAAATCTTGCAACTCATCCTTGAATTCCTTCAACTCAACTGGAGCCAAACAGTACAGAGGAATAAAAATAGGCTGAGTGCCCGAAACCAAATCAATGCAAAAGTCAATATCCCTATCGAGTTGCATACCCAACAAATCTGTAGGAAACATCTCTGAAAACTCATTCACAATCGGTACCAAATCCATAGAAGGAACCTCCGCACTCGAATCCCAGATATAATCCAAATACACCAAATACCCCTTCTCGACCTTACTCCAAGCCTTCAAATATAAAACCACTGTGCTAGTGGAGTGACCGAGAGTCCCTCTCCACTCTAATCTAGGCAACCCCTCCATGGCTAAAGTCACAATCTTGGCATGATAATACAAGATAGCGTGATACAGGGACAACCAATCCATACTAAGACTGACCTCAAAATCCACCACATTTAACAACAAAAAGATCAACTACTACATCAAAACAATTAATAGTAACAACACAAGATCTGTACACCTGATCACAGAAACAGGAACATCAAGAGAATCACGAGGCATACTCAAATGCGAAGACACATAAGAATATGTAGAACCCGAATCAAACAACACAAAATAATCTTTATGTTCAGACAGAGATAATACCTGTAATAACTGCATCAAACGATTCCGCCTCAGGTATAGCTGGAAATGCATAACAACGGGGATGAGCTCCACCAACATGTCCTCCTCTTCTGAGACGACCTCTAACTGACTGACCTCCACCTCTAACTGACTATCCTCTACCTCGGGCTACCTGACCCCCGCCTCTATCTAGTTGTGCGGGTGGCGGAGCCATCAGTGTCAGAACCATGGCACGAGTACCCTGCTGTGGAATACTACTCTGTGACCTAGGGTAAAACTTTACGACATGCCTCAGATCCCCATATGTACAATAAGCCCTCGGTTGACGTAACTATTGACCCTGGAACTGTCCCTGTCGACCTGAATAACCACCCCGGTAACTCTGTATTAGAGGTGCAGTAACCGGAGCTGGAGGTGCACTGTATGCTAGCTGTTCAGAAGGAGGTCCATAAATATTATGGCTACCTGAAGCACCATAGGTGACCTGAAGAGCTTACTAAATCAACCTGATAGGATGGCCTTTACCAAAGGAACCCCTGGCTCTAGACGAGGAACTACTGAATCTTCTAAAATAATAGGGCCTCTTGTCAGAGGTCGTCTCCCTAGCCTGGCCTCTAATGCGCTCGATCCTCCTAGAAATCTCCATTACCCGAGTAAAATAAAATCTCATCCCCGGTCTCTCTAACCATTTGAAGTCTGATGCCATAGGTAAGACCATCTATGAACCTCTGCACATTCTCCCTCTCAGTAGGGATCCAGATAGCTACATGGTGTGACAAATCCACAAATCTAGTCTCATATTGATAACAATCATACTATGCTGAAGGTGACCGAACTGACTGCGAAACTACTCTCTCTGAGTGAAGGGAACGAACTTCTCCAAGAACAACTGCGAGAACTGAGCCTATGTGAGAAGAGGTGATCCCGCAATCCTGCCCTACCCATACATCTATCACTACCTCTTGGCAGAATCATGCATATAAAATACTGTGAAATCAACTCCGTCAGACTCCACTATACCCGTGTTGCGCAAGATATCATGGAAACGGTCCAAGAAGTCCTATGGGTCCTCAGAAGGTGTGCCACTAAAATGAGGGGGATACAACTTGGTGAACTTGTCCAGCCTCTTCATCTCATCAGCTCACATCGCGGGTCTCTCCCCGGACTGTGTAGCAACAATTGGCTTAAATGCCCCAATTGGTAGAACTGCTGGGGTATGATAACCGTGAGTAGGGGTGGGCGAATATTTACGCTTAACGGTTTGGCTTATCGGTTATCGGTTTATAAATTTATTAATCCACTAGCCAACAATAAGATATCGGATGGATTAGTATCGGATTAGCGATTATCGGGAGGTTATCGAGTGGTTTATCGGCTAAATAAAATAGACAATAAAAAAGAAGTAGAAAATTAGAGATAAGGGAAAATTTATAGTAAGCCAACACATCTGCTTGGTGCTCGCCTCTCTCTAGTCGAGCATTTATATAATCCAGTTGGTTTTAGCAATGCTGCTAAAAATAATTTCATGTACAGAGAGAGAGATATAGGCTTCTCAACAAATAATTCTTGTAAAATAAAGCTCTTTTTTTTTCTCTTAGATGGCAATGATGATCAACATCTTTTGTTGATCATATAGTTCAAGATTGTGGCTTAAGCATATGCACTCTATATTATCACCAGTCCAAGGGGATTCTTTAAAGAATGAGATCTATAGCTTTTCAGAATAAAAGTTGTACTTTTTCCTTTTAAGTTTCCATCAGAGGAAGGCCAATGAACCACATAATAAAAAAGAAATGGATGGATATAGCAGAACCAAAGTACCTCCGAGCAATATCTTGTTGGAAATTACTTATAGAATGATTGCAATAGTACTTTATATACATATGGGTAAAAGTGTAAATATAAAAATTCTTAACGGGTTAACAGTTTATCCAATAAGAAAATTGAGAAATCCTCCCCCAAACCGTTTAGCAGTTAACTATAAAATCTCAATCTGTTCACCAACCATTACCCCAATAAGCCAATAAGCCAATTTTGCGGTTCGGTTAATGTTCACGGTTCGGTTTTGAATAGCCATAACCGTGAGCCATCTGCTCTAGAGTGTGAGTAGTGGAAGTCTGGGCTCCTTCCCCGGCCTGAGAAATGGCTGGTGCCACAGGAAACACACCGGCCTGGGCCATACTCTCCATGAGACCAACCATGCGGACTAAGGCGTCCTAAAGCACTGGGGTAGCAATGAACCCCTCTAGGACCTGAGCTGGTCCTATGGCTCGGTTGGAACATGGATCTCCTCATCCTACTCTATTTGAGGCTCGACAATGGGTTCCACTACACATGCTCTAGGTTGAGCTCTGCCTCTACCTCAGCCTCGACCCCTACCCCTGGTAGTGGCTGTAATCTGGGGCTCCTGCTCCTGATCAGTTGCGGATGTCGTACGTGTCCTAACCATCTGCGAGAGAATAAGAGAAGAATGATTCAAATTTACTGATAGAACAAAGTCACATGATAGAGAAAGAATACAAGTGAAGTTTCCTAAAGCCTTATAGTCTCTATAAGATAAGTACAGACGTCTCCGTACCGATCCTCGAGACTCTACTAAGCGTGCTCATGACTCGTAAAACCTATGCAACCTAGTTCTCTGATACAAACTTGGCGTGACCCAAAATACCAACCAATTGGAGTACATGTGAAAGGGATAACAATTATACAAGTAAAGGGACAAAAATGGAATAAGTAAAGTGTCACTGAGTAAACCTCTTTCAAAAATAATTAACGAAACCACAAAGCCAAGTCCACATTCCAAATATCAAGTAAAGAGCAATGAAGTCAACTAATTTCATGGCATCACCCCTCGTGCTTTTACTCTTATCATAATAATATAATGTAAAAGCAAGTACGGAAACACCCTTCGTGCATATTCTCACGTTCACTCAAGTAATATTATCAAGATGTAAATAGGACACGAAAATGCACTTCATGCACAAGAATTCTTCCTCAAAAGCACGCAACACCCTTCGTGCATTTCACTCTTCCTCACCAAGAAATCAAATACAACACATTACAAAGCAAGGTGGGAAGCGAATTCAACATCCACAACTTAATTTTAACACAACTCGTCATATGAAAAACTTCCAACAATTAACACCAACAACCATTCAACAATTAAACGATCTCAAGACCAATATTTTAATAACCTCAATCATAGAAAATAACATGAATACAATAAATTAAAGAATATCTAAAGCATGGAAGACATAATACACAAATAACATGGCATAAGTAAGGCTAATTCTACCCGCATGCTTATCCCATGGTCAACATATATACACCTGTCACCTTGCATATACGCCACCCCAACACATAGTTCACATAGCAAATAGAATATATTCTTCCCTATTGCCCTCAAATCAAGGTTAAACAAGACACTTACCTCTTTCCGGATCACAATCGATAATCCAACATGACTTTTCAGTTTCCTTTAGAACAAGCCTTCAAACAAATCGAATCTAGTCGAATATTGTTCAAACAATTCAAAATAAGCTTTGGAAACTACTCACGAATGAAAAAGTTTTAATATTTATCATAACTGAAAAAGTTAATAAAAAGTCAAACCGGTCCCACGTGGTCAAAATCAAAAATCAAGACCAAATTTCGATTACCCATTCACCCCGAGCCTGGATATGTGATTTGTTTCGAAATCCGACCTCAATTCGAGGTCTAAATCTCAATTCTACAAAATCTCTAAATTCTACCCAAAACTCCCAACTTCTAATTTGAAATTCATAGATTTGATGATGAAATTTATGAAAAAGTAATTGAAATGGAACAAAAATAAGTTAAGAATATTAACCTATGAATTTGGGAAGAAATTGCTCTCCAAAAATCACCTCTATGGAGTCTAGGGTTAAAAAATGGTGTAAAATGAGCTAAGTCCTAAAATTTCCATATTTTACCCAGCTGCAGACGTCGCAATTGTGAACCCTAATTATGGTGTTCACAAATGCGAACCACTCATCGCAAATGCGATCAGTGCTTGAGCCTTCAGTTGTCGCAAATGCGACTCTCCCTTCGCATTTGCGAAGGCCCTCCAGCTCGCAAATGTAAAACAAGTTGCGCAATTGCGAAGCTGCCCATAAGCTCCCCATTATCACAAATGTGACAGACGTTGCAAATGCGGAACCCCTTGGTTCGCAAATGCGACTGTTGCTTCGCAAAAGCGAAAGTCACAACTCCCTTCCTAGTCGTTGCAATTGCGAGCCAGATTTTTCAAAAGTGAGGGTCGTAATTGCACACAGGTCATCGCAAATGCGAGACCTGCAGGCCATGCACACCAATTGCTGCATTAACTATCCAAAACTATCCAAAACTCACTCGATCCCCTCGGGCTCCAATCCAGTCATCCACACAAGTATAAGAACATCATACAAACTCGCTCACTAGCTCATATTATCAAAATAACATTAAAATTCAAGAATTGATCATTAAAACTGAAGCTTTTAAAAGTTAAAACTCAATTTTCCAATATGTCACATAATGCACCGAAACGGCCTCGGGTCACGCGGGGCCCCAACCAAATATGCATAAAAGTCCAAAATCATCATACAAACCTACCAAAATCGTCAAAACACTAATCTGAGGTCGTTTATATCACGACACGAATCCCACCATAGGGGTTGTGATAGAACCTAGTCTCTAACTCTAGGTAAGCCAATCATTCATCAACATTTAAATTAGTAAAACATGATAGAATAAAGTAGAGTTCAACATAAATGCGTAAATAAAGGTAATACAAGTCAAAACGATGATAGTCAAAACATATCCCGAGAACTAGGTAGTATAGAGTCACAAGCTCTAACTGAATACATAGAAATATCTCAAATTACAATTCTATTCAGATAGAGATTTGACAGTATAAATATAAGGAAAAGACTCCAAGGGATTGCGACGATCAAAGCAGCTCAACCTTGAATCCCCACGATCAAAGAAGCTCTCACTGCCTGGGTCCGCTACCTCCAACACCTGGATATGCACAAAAATGTTCAGAAGTGTAGTATGAGTACACCACGATCGGTACCTACTAAGTATCAAGACTAACCTCGGTGAAGTAGTGGCAAGGTTCAAGTCATGTAATACTCACTAGACAAGATTACCTGTGTAATAAATCAAAACAGACAACAAAAGTATAGTAGAAAGCAATAGCAATAACCTTATGAGAATAAGTGATAACAGTTCAATTCAAGTAAAGGCTCAGTTTCAACAACAATTCGTCACAAAGAAACACACATAAATAGCACCTCGGGCCCACATTTTTATCACAACAACAATAGTCACCGTATCATTCCGGTATGACAATCTCACTATAGCCACCCGTATCGCTCCGCCCTGATAATATCAAAATAGCCACCCATATTGCTCTACCTTGACAATATAACAATAGCCACCTGTATCGCTCTGTCTTGACAATATCACAATAGCTACCCATATCGCTATGTTTTGACAATATCACAATAGCCACCCGTATCATTTTGGCCTGACAATATCACAATAGCCACCCGTATCATTTTGGCCTGACAATATCACAATAGCCACCCGTATCGCTCTGCCCAGACAATATTATAATAACCTCCCGTATCGCTCTGCCCTGACAATATCACAATAGCCACCCGTATCACTCTGAAATATTCCTGGAACCAAACCAACCATGTACGTAAGTCGTAATTCATCATATGAAGCTATTCAAGACCTCAAACCACCGAACAAAATAACAATGCTCGAAATGAACGGTCTAGTCGTTACATTCTCCCACACTTAAACATACGTTCATCCTCGAACGTGCCAAGGATTTTTACAAAGCCATCAAATCATTGGATAAACTCACCATACACATACTCATGGGTGACCCCACATCACCTCAATCCATATAAGCCTCTCAACACAACCTAACTGAAGATCCTTTCTTTAACCTTAGTCCATAGACCTTAGAACCCAGTCTCCAACATCCGAAGTTTATTAAAAGACCCGAGCCTTGCATCTATACACCATATAAGTCTAAATGAGCCCCATCAAGCCATAACCATATTCCAAGATACAATGACACAATATACCACATAACCAACGTACTCTTAATAATAATTCCGACCATAATAGCTGCCCATTACTAAACTCGGTACTGGTAATAAACCCCATATCGAATAAAACCTTGTTACAAACCTTCAAAACACCACTAATGTTGTAAGAAACATGTGGAAACTCATAATCACTCACCCAATCAACAAGTCTTGGAGTTCTCTCGTCCGACCAGAACCATTACAAACTCTAAGCTGATTAATGACATTCTTATCCAAACATACCTTATCCAAGTCCGATTGCACTAATACCAAGGCATATGATCTCATATTACCCAGTACAAGCTATTCGACTAACAAGCCACACCAATGCCACTTAGCCACATACAACGCAATCTATGCACCCAACAAGCAACAACTCGAATATACCCAAAGATGGAAGTAGAACCAAAAAAGAGAACCGCCCTACAAGTTCAACAAATACTACCACAAAGAACAACACTATGATCCCATCTTACAAGGGAGAAGCAAAGCACACGAAGTAAGCATGAAGAATCATGTCCTAACATGACTCTATTGTAGCACCTAGCCCGATCCAAACATACCGCAGTCTCGGCACCATCCAATGCAAGCCCCAAGTTCTATCCATGTGCAAATCCGAAAATACTTAAACACCACATATAAATCTTAAACTCATTAGAACCTTCTCTAGAGTCACTCACCTCGCTCCAATATCCAATGCGCAGCCAATACGCGCCGAACTACCCACGCTCCACCAACGTATGAACATCCAAAAAAAGCAACCAAGCGATTCCTTTTCCTGGCACACTACATCCCCAACGCGTATCAAACTTGAATCATCCCAAGACCTCTACATACCCATAAGGTGATGTACATCATACACCCAACCAATCTCTTACTCAAAATCATTCTCGAAGTCATCCTTTTCAAGTCATAGCTAATACACAAGTGACCCTTAGTCCAGAAATGGATATTACACATGACTATGCAATCCAATCGTCAATAGTAGACTCCCCCACTTGGCTAGAAGTCATAAAACACATCGTTAGTAAACTATAGTACTCTTCCTTCATAACTGCCCTGATCTTGTACTGTTGATGAACTAAATACTTCATAAACTTATGTAACACTAGTCATAAAACACTCCAAAGACTCTGTCACATGCATATTCACCCTTGTGACAGTCGTGCGAACTTCCTCAAGCCCTCCGAAATGGTAGTATATGCATTCCGCTGAATAGAAGCCTCATACGAATCACATAACCACAAATCTTCTTACAAGAGATAACCTACATGCTTAGCCTCAGACCAATATTCCCTTATGGCCCTACTACAGTCAGAACCGCTATGCAATCAATCCTCCCGAGTCCGTACTTGTCAACCAGATATGAGAATCCGCTTTGTCCCACAAATGAACAACTAAAAGATCTACCAACACATCCACATCTAAGCTTGGAAACACATCGAATGATGATCAAGCATCCATAGTTACCGAACAATAGCGATAGACATGGTCCACCATAATAAAATCCCCAACGGGTATCGACACATAGACAAGAGTATCCACAGAATCACGAGACAAGACCAAATACGAAGCAAAATAGGATGGCACATATGAATAAGTATAACCTCTATCAATAAAACAGATGCATCTCTTTGATAGAACAGAAAATACCTATAATGACAACATACGATGAAATGGCCTCAATCCTACCAAGGAAAGCATAGTAATGGGCCAGGCCTCCCCCTTTAAGACATCCTATACCCGCATGTCCTTCACCTCTAGCTAGCTGTGCAGATGGAGTAGTAATAAGAGCGGAAACCATAACCTAAGTACCTTGCTAAAGTCCACCCCTCTGAAATCTAGGACAATCTCTCATAATGTGCCTAGTAAAGCCACGATCAAAACAACCCCTTTGCAGGCGTGGCTACTAGTACTAAGTCTACGCTGAATTACTGGAATAACCGTTATAGGAACTCCGTGCAAAAGGTGCAGTAAAAGACGGTTGTCCGATATGAGTACCCTGGGGTCCCTAGCTAGCTGGAGCACTACGGGTAACCTGAAGTGCGGACTGAACTGGCCGACTAATGAAGTCTCTGCCATGACGGGTCAGAGCTGAAGAGTAGAAACCATTTAATCCTCCAGAACCTCGAGAATTCTTAGCATCCCTATCCCCTCTCTCTTGCCCGCGGATATACTCCAATATCCTAGCAATCTCCATAACCTGATGGAATGTAGTCTCAGTATCCAACTCCCCTGCCATCCCAAATCTGAGGCTATAACCGAGTCCCTCAATAAATCTACGGACTCTCTCTCTCTAACAGTGAAAACCAAAGCAGGTGCATAATGAGATAACTTTTTAAACCTTATAGCATACTCAGACACAATCATACTCCCATGGCACAACTGCTCGAACTTGGCGTGCAACTCATCCCTGCGCGTCTGTGGAAACTCTCTCAAGAAAAAATTAGAGAACTGGGACCAAGTAAGTGGTTTTGCGCCAGCTGGTCTAATTGCCTCATAAGTCACCACCATCTATATGCCGACCCTGTCAGCTGAAAAGTAGTAAGGTCGACCCCGCTCGGCTCCACCACACCCATAGTACGCAGAATGCAGTGACACTGATCCAAGAAATCATGTGCATCCTCAGAATCCCCTCTACTGAACTTGGAAGGATGGAACTTCTGAAACCTCTCCAAACTCCTCTGCCCCTCAACCGACACAACTGGCTCCACCTTGGGCTAAATTGCAACTACTGGCTGTACCGACACAACACCCAGTATCTGATAAGCATGAGTCAACTGCTCTAGTGTATGGGCGGCAGGAGTCAAAGATCCTCCATCTTCCTGTGAAATAGCTGGTGCAACTAGAATCAACCTTGCCAGAGCCAAAGTCCCAAACATGCTCAGAAAGTGTGTCAAGGTCTCATGGAGTCCCGACATAACAATAGGCTGCTCAGGTGCACGCTAAACATGCTCGGGATCTTGATCCTCAACTGGAGATTCTGGAGGCTCCACAACTACTATTCTGGAAGGTGCTTTAGCTGTAGCACATGCCCTTCCTCGGCTTCTACCTCGGGCCCAACCTCTCACGGGTCTAGCAGGGGGGCGCGGGTGTCTGCTCAACTGATCTGATAACGCGTGTCCTCACCATATGTGAAAGAATAGAAGAGTAAATGTTCAAACTTTGGAATATCAAATCGGCAAGATAAGTAATGAAAGAGAGTGATGTTTCCTAACAGCTCGGTAGCCTCTCGAAGATAAGAACAAGCATCTCTGTACCGATCCACAAGACTCTACTAAAGTTGCTCGTGATACCAACTTGTCACGACCTGAATCCTACCACAAGGGTCGTGATGGCACCTAGTCTCTAAAATTAGGTAAATCGATCATTTATCAACATTTAAATCGGTAAAAGATGATAGAATAAAGCAGAGTTTAACATAAATGCATAAATAAAGGTAATACAAGCCAAATGGCGATAGTCCAAACATATCCCCAAAATTAGATAGTATAGAGTCACGAGCTCTAACTGAATACATAGAAATATCTCAAAATATAATAGTGTTCGGATAGAAAATTGACATTATAAATATAAGGAAAGGACTCCAAGGGACTGCGATGATCAAAACAGCTCTACCTTGAATCCTCACAATCAAAGAAGCTCTCACTGTCTGGGTCCGCTACCTCCAACACCTGGATCTATACAAAAATGTGCAGAAGTATATATGATTACACCATGGTCGGTACCCAGTAAGAATCAAGACTAACCTCGGTGAAGTAGTGACGAGGTTCAAGTCATATGATACTCACTAGTCAAGAAAACCTATGCAATAAATCAAGACTGACAACAAAAGTATAGTAGAAAACAATAGCAATAACCTCATCAGAATAAGTGATAACAATTCAATTCAAGTAAAAGCTTAGTTTCAACAACAAGTCATCACAAAGAAACACACACAAATAGCACCTCGTGCCCATATTTTTATCACAATAACAATACCCACTCGTATCACTCCGCCCTGACAATAACACAATAGCCACCCGTATAGCTCCTCCCTGACAATATCACAAAAGCCACTCGTATCGTTCTGCCCTGAAATTATCAAAATAGCCACATGTATCGCTCCGCCCTGATAATATCACAATAGCCACTCGTATTGCTCCGCCCTGACCATATCACAGTAGCCTCCCGTATCACTTCGAAATCTTCCCGGAACCAAACCAAATATATACACAATTCGTAATACATCATATGAAGCTATTCAAGACCTCAAACCACCGAATGAAATGTCAATACTCGAAACGACTAGTTGGGCTGTTACAGTTTACCAAAAATATTGACTGTGGTAAACTCTAGCCCTATTTAAAGTTAAGAATCACATTTTCTTCAAAATTTCACACATAATTATTATGGAAATTGACATGGACTACGCGTGCAAGTCATAAATCATCTAATTGTGCCATGTAAAGTCTTAAAACAAAGAAAAGGGAGCTAGTACTTACAAAACAAATTTAAAATAACGGCAAAAGTAATAAAAAATTAAGGCAAAAAAAAAATTTAAAAAAAGTTAGGGATTATTACAAGATAGAACAAAAAAATAAACTATATAAAAATAAAATAAAAAATGAAAAAGATTGCAGAATTTTATTAGAAAGAAAACAATAAAGTAAAAAACTAATAATAAAATGGGAAAAAATAAAAAAAGTGAAAAAGAAAAAAAGAAGTGAAAAACTAAAAAAATTAAAAAGTAAAGAAAAGAAAGAAAAAAGGCCGAAGGCTTTAGGTGGAGCCTCGACAAGGAAGAGAGAAGGCAACCATGTAATAAAATCTTGAAAAAAGGACACTTAGAGCCCCATTTAAAAACTTAAAAACTAAAATGCCCCCCTTTTTTTAAAGATGATCCGATTTTTCCCAATTTAATAGTTTATGACCCGCTTGCCCCACCTTCTCCTCCTTTCCCTCGTGACATGGGTTTCAGTTTTTCTGCAACGTTTTTGTGTATCCTTCATTGCCACATAGCATTGTGCGAATTTTTCCTTCTAATTCTTTGTCAGTTTTGAATTTTCTTTCCTCTTCCTCTAAAGCTTAAAATGTAAAGGTTATGTCACGATCCAAAACTCGATATATCGTGATGGCGCCTATCATAGAACTATGCAAGCCGACAATCACAGAACTACGTATTTTAAGCTAATATTAAGTTTAATAATGAAAGATCTCATAAATAACCGATAGAAACGACTGCGACTCAACTAAGAAATCTCCCAAAATCTGGGTGCCACCGAGTACATGAGCTACTAAATGTCAACACAGTCAAAACTCCTAATACAACTGCCTGAAAAGATAGAACAATGCTAAATAAACTAAAAAGAAGGAGAGTCGAGGTCTGCAGACGTCATAGCAACTACCTCAATAGTCTCCAAGCAGGTACTGCTCCAAGTCTAGCAACCACCGGATCCAGATGTACCTGGATCTACACACGAAGTGCAGAATGTAGTATGAGTATAACCGACCTAATGTACTCAATAAGTAACAGGACTAACCTTGGGCTGAAAGTAGTGACGAGCTCAGAAAGGTAAAGACTAAATCCAGATAATAACAGTACAAATATAACAGGGAAATAATAGTAATAACTCAAAGAAATCCCATAGTCATTTTGTACACAGTATAGAAATTTAGACATACTTTTAAGTTTAACAGTTTAAGATCCACACAATTAAAATATGCCAAGTATAACTTATATGAGGAATGTTACATCTCTATGTCTACATGTCACATGTAATACATCACAGTAATAAACTCATGTACTCACACTCTCATAGTACTCAATCTCACTATTTCACACTCCCACTCATCACTTTCAATCGCTCAGCACACTCAATTACTCAGCACTATACGGTACCTGCGCTCACTGCTGGTATGTCAGACTCCGGAGGGGCGGATCCTACCCAAGCGCTAATATAAAGCCAATATGGTCTGTTGCGGCATGCATCTCGATCCTATAATAATAGATAAAGCCTATAAGGCCTGCTGCGACATACAACCAATCCATAATAATATATATATAAAGCCACAAAGGCCTACTGCGGCGTTCAACCCGATCCATAACATCACTCTCAACACGGCTCTCAGGTCCCAACATAGTCATCAATCTCTCTAATCTCTCGGGCTCACAAATCTCATGCCAATCAACCCAAACAATGATAATATGATATAACAATAAATGACAACAGAGACTGAGATATGATATGCAAATGATGAATGTGACTGAGTACATACTTGCAGTTTAAGCAAATAATTCGACAGCAGAAACGACCTCAGTAGGTCCCAATAGAATAAGCATATAGCTTAAAAATAATTTCTAACATGGATTACAACTCAATTAGTCTAACATGTAGGGATTACATGAATAACAACAAGATCTGATAACTACACAGTACTACGGAATCACGCCCGTCACCTAGCATGTGCGTCAACTCAACACCAACCACATAACACGAAATCCATGGATTCATTCCCTCTGTACCGAGTTTAGAAGTGTTACTTACCTCAAAGTGCACAACTCAATGCTCCAACAACCCCTTGCCGCGAATCAGCCTCCGAACGACTCGAACTAGGCACAAACAAATTAATATAATCAATACAAGCTATAGGAATCGATTCCATACAATAAAACTAAGTTCTTTAACCTAAGTCAAAAAGTCAACCCCAGGCCGACGTCTCGGAACCCGACAAAAATTACAAAAGTCAAACACTCATTCAATAACGAGTCCAACCATACAAAAATGATCCAATTCCAACCATAAATCGATACTCAAATCCCCAAATCTTACTCTCCAATACATGGTTCAAAAATCCCCAAATTCTAACATAGATTCATGATAATAGGTGAAATAATCAATGGGTATTCAAAATACATGGCCAAAAGTGATCAAAAATATCTTACCTCTTGAAATCTAGTGAAAACCCTTTCAAAAATCGTATCAATCCGAGCTTCCAAAGTCCAAAAATGAAGAAAATACTCTAACCCTCGTTTATAACAATTTTGCCAGGGAAACCGCACTTACGGCCAAGACTTTCGCTTCTACGGTCGCACGTCCGCATCTGCGGAAAATGCTAGACACCCGACCAGCCATTTCTGCGGCCAAAAGCTCGCACCTGCGAGACCGCTCATGTCACCCCGTGTCCGCATCTGCGCATCCAGGCCAAGCTTCCAATCTCCGCACATGCAGACTCCTCATCGCAGAAGAGCTTTTGCTTCTGCGGAAACTCCCCCGCTTCTGCGGCGCCTCCCCCACCTTCACTCCAGTTTGCATCTGCAACCAAAGTGCCACACCTGCGGTACTGCATCTGCGGCCACTCCCACCGCAGGTGCGAACGCACCAGAGCTGAACACACCAGCACTTATACAAGTTCAAAATTCCCTCCGACTTCAATCTGAATCACACCCGAGGTCCCCGGGACCCTATCGAAACATACCAACCCATCCTAAAACATCATACAAACTTAGTCAAGGCTTCAAATCACGTCATATAACATCAATAACTGGAATCACACCCCAATTAAAGCGTATAGAAACTAATGGGTTTTCAAATTCTACAATTGATGCCGAAACCTATCAAATCAACTCCGATTAACCTCAAATTTTGCACACAAGTCGTAAATAAAACAACGTACCTATTCCAACTTCCGAAATCAAAATTCAAGCCCGGCAACAACAAAGTCAACTCTCAGTCAAACTTTTTAACTTTTCAACTTTCGCCAATTCAAGCCAAAATGACCTACAGACCTCCAAATCAATATCCGGACACACTCCTAATACCAAAATCACCATACAGAGCTATCCGAATAATCAAAACTCAATTCTGGAGTCATTTACGCATACGTCAACATCCGATCAACTCTTTCAACTTAGGCTTCCGACCTTGGGACTAAGTGTACCAATTCATTTCAAAATATCCCCGGAACCAAACCAACCACCCCGACAAGTCACATAACAACAAACAAACATAGAACAAGAAATATATAGGGGAACTGGGCTAAAATACTCAAAATGACCGGCCAGGTCGTTACATCCTCCCCCTGTTAAACAAACTTTCACCCTCGAATGGGTCCAGAATCATACCTGGAGCCTCAAATAGGTGTGGATAACTGCTCTGCAGCTCCTGCTCGGTCTCCCAAGTAGCCTCCTCGACTGGATGACCTCTCCACTGTACTTTTACTGAAGCTTTATTCTTTGATCTCAACTTTCGAACCTGCCGATCCAAAATGGCCACCAACTCCACATCATAAGTCAAATCACCATCTAACTGAACTTTGCTGAAGTCCAAAACATGAGACGAATCACCGAAATACTTTCGGAGCATGGAAACATGAAGCACTGGGTGAATACTCGATAGACTAGGTGGCAATGCAAGCTTGTAAACCACCTCCCCAATCCTATCAAGCACCTCAAAAGGGCCAATGTACCAAGGGCTCAACTTATCGTTCTTCCCTCACCTCATAACACCCTTCATGGGTGAAACTCTGAGTAATACCTTCTCTCCCACCATGTAGGCAACATCACGAATCTTCTGATCAGCATAACTCTTCTGTCTAGATCGTGCCGTGCAAAGCCGATCCTGAATCAACTTAACCTTTTCCAAAGCATCCTGAACCAAGTCAGTACCCAATAGCCTAGCCTCACCTGGCTCAAAACAATCAACCGGAGACGGACATTGCCTTCTATACAAGGCCTCATACGGAGCCATCTGAATACTCGATTGGTAGCTATTATTGTAGGCAAACTCTGCAAGTGGTAGAAACTGATCCCAAGAACCCCTGAAATCCATGACACAAGCGCGTAGCATATCCTCCAATAACTGAATGGTGCGCTCGGACTGTCCATCCGTCTAAGGGTGAAATGTTGTACTCAACTCAACCCGTGTGCCTAGTTCTCGATGTACTGCTCTCCAAAACTGCGGTGTGAACTACGTGCCTAGATCTGAAATGATGGACACTGGTACACCATGAAAGCAAACAATCTCGCGGATATAGATCTCAGGCAACCACTCCGAAGAATAGGTAGTCCCAGCTGGAATGAAGTGTGCGGACTTAGTCAACCGGTCCACAATCGCCCAAATATCATCAAATTTCTTCAAAGTCCATGGGAGCCCAACTACGAAGTCCTTGGTGATATGCTCCCATTTCCACTCAGAAAACTTAAGCCTTTGAAGCAAAACGCCCGACCTCTGATGCTCATACTTCACCTGCTGACAATTCAAGCACCGAGATACAAACTCCACTATGTCTTTCTTCATTCTCCTCCACCAATAGTGTTGCCTCAAATCCTGATACATCTACGTGGCTCCCGGATGAATGGAATACTGTGAACTGTGGGCCTCCTCAAGAATCAACTCACGTAACCCATCCACATTAGGCACATAAATCCAACCCTACATCCGCAACACCTATCAACTCCAATAGAAACCTCCTTGGCACCACCGTGTTGAACCGTGTCCTTCAGGACAAGCAAATGGGGGTCGTCATACTGATGCTCTCTGATGCGATCATATAAAGAAGATCGAGAAATCACGCAAGATAGAACCCGACTAGGCTCCGAAACATCTAACCTCATGAATTGATTGGCCAAGGCCTGAACATCTGATGCAAGCGGTCTCTCACCAACAAGAATATATGCAAGGCTACCCATACTCATCGCCTTTCTACTCAGGGCATTGACCACCACATTAGCCTTCCTGGGATGATACAAAATGGTAATATCATAGTTTTTAATAGCTCCAACCATCTCGACTGCCTCAAATTTAGATCCTTTTGCTTGAAAAAGTGATGAAGACTCCTATGATATGTAAATACCTCACAAGAAACGCCGTAGAGATAATGCCTTCAAATCTTCAATGCATGAATAATGGCTACCAACCCTAAATCATGAACAGGGTAGTTCTTCTCATGAGGCTTCAACTGGCGTGAAGCATAAGCAATCACTCCACCCTCCTACATCACGACACACCCAATACTAATCTGAGAAGCATCATAATATACTGTATAAGAACCCGATGATGAAGGCAAAACTAGAACTGGAGTTGTGGTCAAGGCAATCTTGAGCTTCTGAAAGCTCTCCCCACTCTCATCAGACCACCTGAATGGGGCACCCTTCTGGGTCAACTTGGTCAATGGCACAATAATGGACTAGAAACCCTCCATGAAGCGGTGATAATATCCGACCAAGCCACAAAAACTCTGAATCTCAGTAGCTGAAGACGGTCTGGGCCAAATCTGAACCGCCTCAATCTTCTCCAGATCCACCTTGATCCCCTCACTGGATACCACGTGTCCCAAGAACGCCACCAAACTAAGCCAAATCTTACACTTGGAGAACTTAGCATAAAGCTTCTCCTCCCTCAACGTCTTTAGTACAATCCTCATATGTTGTGCATGCTCCTCCTGGCTACGTGAGTACACCAGGATATCATCAATAAATACTATGACAAACGAATCAAGATATGGCTGGAATACACATATTCATCAGATGCATGAATGTTGCTGGGGCATTGGTCAGCCCAAAAGACATTACAAAGAACTCATAGTGACCATAGCGGGTCCTAAATTCCGTCTTCAGAATATCAGAGTCCCGAATCTTCAAATGGTGATACCCAAACCTCAAATCAATATTAGAGAATACTCTAGCTCCCTGAAGTTGGTCAAATAAGTCATCAATGCACGGCAAAGCATACTTGTTCTTAATCGTAACTTTTTTGAACTGCCTATAGTCAATGCACATCCGCATAGTACCATCCTTCTTCTTCACAAACAGAATTGGTGCACCCCCAGGCAACACACGAGGCCTAATGAACCCCTTATCACGAAGCTCCTGAAGCTGTTCTTTCAATTCCTTCAACTCTGCTGGTGCCATACGATACAAAGGAGTAGAAATGGATTGAGTACAACAAGTCAATACCAAAACTCAATGTCCCTGTTGGGTGGCATGCCCGGAAGGTCTACATGAAACACATCCAAAAAGTCTCGCACTACCAGAACATAATCAATGGTAGGAGTATCAACACCAACATTCCTAACAAAAGCCAAATATGACAAACACCCTTTTCCAACTATCCATTGGGCCTTTAGATATGAAATCACCCTACTGGGAACATAGTCCAGAGAACCTCTCCACTCGATCCTAGGTGACCTAGACATCGCCAATATCACGGTCTTAGCGAGACAATCCAGAATAGCATGACATCGGGACAACCAATCCATGCCCAAAATCACATTAAAAACAACCACACTAAGCAATAAGAGATCGACTCTAGTCTCCAATCCCCTAATGGTCACCACACACGACCGATACACATGGTCCACAACAATAAAATCGCACACCGGTGTAGATACATAAACATGCATAACTAAAAACTCACGGGCATATCCAAATAATGAGCAAAATTCGATAATACATATGAATAAATGGAACCAGGATCAAATAATATGGATGCATCCCTGTGGCATACTGAGACAATACATGTGATCATTGAGTCTGAAGCAACGACCTCTGGCCTGGAGGGAAAAGCATAGCATCGAGCCTGACCACCACCTAGGGAGACCTCTGGCTGCCTGAGCCCCACCCTGAGCTGACTGAGTGGGTGCCGAAGTAACTGGTACAGAAGTCATAACCTGACCCCTTAGCTGAACTAGACCTCCCAAGAAATGGGGACAATACCTCCTCACATGTCCAAACTCCACACACTCGAAGCAACTCCGATCCGTCAATAACGGTAGAGACTGAAACGGACCTCGAGAACCAGAATAACTATTAGAAGGACCTGGCATTGATGATCCCTGAACTAAAGGAGCAGAAGCTGAACTTTGAGTTGGGAGGGAACTGAGAGATGACTGACCCGGATGAGCACTATATGAACCATGGCTAGTTGATGCACCACGATGAATTGGACGAGCCATTTGAGAGGGCCTATAAAAGTGACCCATGTTGTGGTAGGGCTGTCCTCTAGAAGAAACACTACTAAAACCACCCAAACCACGAGGCCTTTTGGCCTCTCTCTCCTCACGCTCCTGATTGCGAACCTGTTCTAGCCACCTAGCAATATCAACCACCTCGTCGAACCTAGCACCTAATGCAATCTATCGAGTCATGATGAAGCACATTCCATAGTTGAGGCCATCAATGAATCTCCTGATCCTCTCCCTCTCTGTGGGAACCAACCAGATCGTGTGACGAGCCAACTCTGAAAATCTCATCTCATACTGGGTCACTGATATACCCTCATGGCGTAGCTGCTCAAACTACCTACACAACTCCTCCCTACGGGTATGTGAAACAAACTTCTCTAAGAAAAGAACTGAGATCTCATGCCACGTAAGTGGTGCAGAGCCGGCTGGCCTGCTCAACTCATATGACTCCCACAATCTGAAAGCTACTCCCGACAACTGAAAAGTAGTAAATGAGACTCCACTAGTCTCCAGAATACCCACCGTTTGAAGCATCCGCTGGCACCTATCTAAGAAATCTTGAGCATCCTTTGACTCAGCCCCACTGAACTTTGGAGGCCTGAGCCTCCCAAACCGCTCTAGTCTCTTTTGCTCCTCGTCACTCATAGGTGGACCTACCTAGGCTTGAGCAACTGCAACCGGCTGGGCTGGTAGTACCCCCGGTGTCTGAAGTCCCCAAACTCCCTGCTCTAGAGTACGAGCGGTGGGAGTCTGAGCACCTCCCATAGCCTGAGAAGTAGCTGGTGCGACCGGAATTGAAACTGCCAGAGCAAGGCTTGTGCATACAGTCAATATATGGGCCAGAGCCTCCTAAAGGCCTGAAATCACAATGGACACAGCTGGTTCCTGAGCTGGTCCCACCGGCTCAACCACATCTGGTATTTGCTCTTGAGCTGGAGCAACCGGTGGCTCCACATATGCTGCTCTAGTTGCTGTACGAGCCGCACCTCAGCCTCTACCATGGTTTCAACCTCTCGCCGCCCTAGCTAGTGGTACTGGTGGCCGTCAGCCTGATCCGGTAGCACGTGTCCTCATCATCTATGAGAGAATACAATAGTAGAAGTTTAGTTTCCGAAGTTAAAGTATCTGCACGACAAGAATGCAAGAAAGTGAAGTTTCCTAATGGTTCAGTAGACTCTCGAAGATAAGTACAGACGCCTTCATGCCGATCTGCAAGACTCTACTAAACCTGTTGATGACTCGTGAGACCTATGAAACCTAGGCTCTGATACCAACTTGTCACGACCCAAATCTCGACATTCGTGATGACGCCTATCACAGAACTAGGCAAGCCGACAATCACAAATAACTACGCATTTTAAGCTAGAAGCATGATATATTAAGTTTAATATTGAACAATCTCATAAATAATCGATAGGAACGATTGTGACTCAACTACAAAATCTCCCAAAATCTGGGTGTCATCGAGTACATGAGCTACTAAATGTTAACACAGTCAAAACTCCTAATACAACTGACTGTAAAGATAGAACAGTGCTATATAAACTGAAAAGAAGGAGAGTCGAGGTCTGCGAACGTCATAGCAGCTATCTCAATAGTCTCCAAGCAGGTATTGTTCCAAGTCTAGCAACCACCAGGTCCGGATGTACCTGAATCTGCACACGAAGTGCAGAGTGTAGTATGACTACAACCGACCCAATGTACTCAATAAGTAACAGTACTAACCTTGGGCTGAAAGCAGTGGCGAGCTCAGAAATGTACAATCCAAATCCAGATAATAACAATACAGATATAATAAGGAAATGACAGTAATAACTCAAAGAAATCCCATAATCAATTCGTACACAGTACAGAAATGTAGACATTCTTTTATGTTTAACAGTTTAAGCTCCACACCGAGAAAATATGCCAAGGATAACTGATATGAGGAATGTTATATCTTTATGTCTACATGTCAAATGTGCATGTCACATGTAATGCATCACAGTGATAAATGCATGTACTCACACTCTCAGAGTACTCAATCTTATTGTCACTCTCAATCTCTCAGCACTGTACGGTACATGCGCTCACTGCTGGTATGTCAGACTCCGGAGGGGTGGATCCTTCCCAAGCACTAATATAAAGCCAATAAGGCCCGCTGCAGCGTGCAGCCCGATCCCATAATAATAGATAAATCCTACTGCTACAGCGTGCAGCCCGATCCATATAATATAATATATATATATATATATATAAAGCCAAGAAGGCCTGCTGCGGAGTGCATCCCGATCTACAACATCACTCTCAACACGACTCTTATACCCCAACACAGTCATCAATTTTTCTAGTCTCTCGGGCTCACAAATCTCATGCCAATCAGCCCAAACAATGATAACATGATGTAACAATAAATGACAACGGAGACTGAGATATGATATGAAAATGATGAATGTGACTGAGTATATAATTGCAATTTAAGCAAATAATTCGACAGCATAAACGACCTCAGTGGATCCCAACAGAATAAGCATATAGCCTTAACATGATTTTGAACTTGGATCACAACTTAATTACTCTAACACGTGGGGATTACATGAATAACAACAAGATCTGATAACTACACAATACTACAGAATCAACCGAGTCACAATTATCACGGTGCACGCCCACATGCCCGTCACCTAGCATGTGCTTCACCTCAACACCAACCACTTAACACGAAATCTAGGAATTCATACTCTTAGTACAGAGTTTAGAAGTGTTATTTAACTCAAAGTGTGCAACTCAATGCTCCAACAAACTCTTGCCTCGCGAATCGGCCTCTGAACGACTCGAATCTTTCCATAAACAACTTAATATAATCAATACAAGCTATAGGAATCAATTCCATACGATAAAGCTAAGTTCTTTAACCAAAGTCAAAAAGTCAACCCAAAAGGTCAACTCGGGTACACGTCTTGGAATCCCTCAAAATCACAAAATTCGAACACTCATTCAATAACTAGTCCAACCATACCAAAATCATCCAATTCCGACCACAAATCAACGCTCAAATCCCCTAATCTTACTCTCCAATACATGGTTCAAAAATCCCCAAATTCTAACTTAGATCCATGAAAAATAGGTGAAATAATCAATGGGTATTAAATATACATGGACAAAAGTGATCAAATATCACTTTCTCTTGAAATCTAGTGAAAACCCCTTCAATAATCGCCTCAATCGGAGCTCCCAAAGTCCAAAAATGAATAAAATACTCTAACCCTCGTTTATAACAATTCTGCCAGCGAAACCACACCTGCGGCCAAGACCTTCGCTCATGTGAAACCGCTTCTGCAGTCGCACATTTGCATCTGCGGAAAACACTAGACACCCGACCAACCGCTTTTGTGGTCAAAAGCTCGCACCTGAGAGACCGCTCCTGCGGCCCCGTGTCCGCAGCTGCGCATCCAGGCCAAGCTTCCAATCTCCGCACCTGCGGACTCCTTATCGCAGAAATGCTTTCGCTTCTATGGAAAATCACCTGCTTCTATGATGCCTCCCATGCCTTCAGTCCAGTCTGCATCCGCGACCAAAGCACCGCACCTGCGGTACCGCATCTGCGGCCACTCCCACCGCAGGTGCAAACGCAGCAGAGCTGAATGCACCAACACTTATACAAGTCCAAAATTCCCTCCGATTTCAATCCAAATCACACCCGCGGCCCCCGGGAAACCATCCAAATATATCAAGCCATCCTAAAACATCATGCGAACTTAATCGAGGCTTTAAATCACGCCACATAACATCAAAAACACGAATCGCACCCCAATTCAAGCCTATAGAAACTAACAAATTTCCAAATTCTACATTTAATGCTGAAACCTATCAAATCAACTCCGATTAACCTCAAATTTTACACACAAGTTAAAAATGGCACAATAGACCTATTCCAACTTTCGGAACCAAAATCCGAGCCCGGCAATAATAAATTAAACTCTCGGTCAAACTTCTCAACTTTTCAAACCTTTGACTTTTCAACTTTCGCCAATTCAAGACAAAACGACCTATGCACCTCCAAATCAATATCCGGATATACTCCTAAGTCTAAAATTATCATACGGAGCTATCAAAACTATTAAAACTCCATTCCGGATTCATTTACACATAAGTTAATATCCGGTTATCTCTTTCATCTTAGGCTTCCAACCTTGGGACTAAGTGTCCCAATTCATTTTGAAAAATCTCCGAAACCAAACCAACCACTCTGGCAAGTCACATAACAATAAATGAACATAAAATAAGCAATAAATAGGCGAACGGGGATGCAATACTCAAAACGACCGACAAGGTCATTACAGGTTATTGATAAGCTTTAATTTGGGGAAAACGTGTATGGGTAGAAAGCATAGCTGCCACGACCCCAATTTCCCACCTTAGTATGTTGTGATATCACATAGTCTCTAAGACTAGGTATGTCACGCCCCAAATCCGAGGAGCGCAACCAGCGCTCAACCGAGTGAACCCGACTGAGCAAGCCTGTTAGATTTCATTCTACCCAAATTCATTCGTGAATAAAGAGGAGATGTACTCCGTTAATCAAATACTGAAGAGATTTCATTAACCGCTTCCATTTCATTCCCATTAACAACATCATTCAATATTTTCAAAATAGTACGAGTTTATATATTTAATGAAAAATATGTTGCCAAATACCAACAGTTCTAATCCAATTCCCAACATAATATACCACCCACAACCTGTCTACAGAGCCTCTAAGTACAACTAAAGAGTAATATGGAAATGTCGGCGACAAGGCCCCGGCTATACCTCAACCACAAAGTACATGAGAAACAAAATATACATGACCCCAAAATGAAGTGGGGCTCACTAAATCGACTGAAAGGAGTGTACTGCTATCACTAATCAATGCCACATGCTATAGAACCACCTGCATCCATTAAAGATGCAGCGCCCCCGACAAAAGGGACGTTAGTACTGTCGAATAACACTAGTATGTATAGCTAGAAATCCTCTTTCAAAATAGAATTCCCATATGATCTATACGTGGAACACATAATATAATATAATTGAAACAACCTGTACAAACAAGGACAAGAAAAGGGGCACCTATTGTCTGCATTAATAATGTGTCTCATTAGACCGTCCTTAGTGTTCACATATCATATTATACACTTATGTGTTTCATAGACCGTCTATAGGATTTATTCATACCGTACATCTATACCTCTTATACACAATGCACCTATGCGTTTCATAGACCGTCCACAGGATTTCATATCACAATGGATTTCATAACACAATATACCTATGCGTTCATAAAGTCAATTCTCGGTAGAGTAGTGACGAAACCAGCTCAAGACACCTACTAGACATAGAAACCTGTTCAAAATATACATAACCTAACAATGGAAAGAACATCAGTGTAAGACCAACGGCGAAAACATTATTGATTTATAACCAATAATGAAGTAATAGAAAAATAAATGGCAGCAAGTAGTAAACGAGTAATAAAGAAACAGCATAATCAGAACACCGATGAGATGTAAATGAAATCAAATAAGAAAAAAATGGATGACAACTCAAATAATCAAACCGCTACCGATGCATGGACTTACAACAAGAATTACCCCGAGGCACCTCACCTCATAAACCACAAGTCATGAACCACAATTTCCAAATCTTACACATATGGCACCTCGTGCCCACGATAACAATCACCTTCACACGGCAAAGCCCACGTGCTACCATGTACTTTGCAACCGTGATAAATATTAATTTAGATGAACGAAAGATATATTTAGACATCATAAAGAATAATAACAATCTTGAATAAGGTAAAGTGTCAAATGAAATAACGACTTTATTTTAGAAATCAAGTAAAGTAAAATAATATACAATTTGTACAAACAGAGTATAAGATAGGTTTAGTTTAGAAATAAATAAAATTGAGTAAAATTATCATTTTTAAACAAAGCAAAACATAAGTTAAATTAACAAATTAAATATAGAATTTGTTAAAGAAAAACATGATAACAATTTTAAGTAAGGTAAACATCTAACAGGGTGATGAGTATAATTTGAGAAACCAATTATAGTGAAAGTGCGACAACCATTTAGAATAATAAGGCACCGAGCGAGAAAACGACTTCTATCTTAAGAGGCACATGGAATCAAGCATGTGAATAATTCTTTTATTTAAGCCATTATATTATCAACAATTCAACAAAATATGATATAGTGACTCCACGCAATTAAATTCACATTGGCAATCAATTCACCAAGTTATAACGGAGGCACAGCTTGGCATGTTAAAGCAACACAATAAATCACGTAGAATGCAGGTCTCACACAAAAAATCACAATCGTTCCAATACCAAGATAACAATGAATAACCAAACATAGTCAAAATGCAGATGAATGATTGAAGGAAAAACAATGACCGTTCAAATCAACAAGTTGTCCCAACATGGAATATACAATGAAAATCATAACTGAGGTATCGCCTCGTATTCACATTTCACAATTTCAATCTAAGTCTTTCCTTATACCGCCGCGTGAGCCTTACATTTGAAATAGGTTTTAAAAATAATTTTTCCGAAATAGCTACACGCACTTTAGTCCACCTTATGACGCCGTGTGGCTACACGTATTTCCCCAATAAGCAACACGCATATAAGTCCCACCTTATACCGCCGCATGCACATTGACCCCAAGTCTTATATCGCTGCATGCGCGTCAATATCAAATTATAATAACTACTCTCACCACAAGTGCCCATATATCACAATTTATCAATAATCAATAATATCAATATTTCCACAATAATAGCCCATGGCTCCACCATAACGGGTACAAGAATATCAACAACAATAATGAATGTAAAATGCCCAACAAGGAAGTTGTTTCAACAATAACAATTTTACTCAACATGATAACTGCCTTCACAACCTCAACACTAACAACTCAACAATGAGATAATATATAACCACGATATTAAATAAGAATGACTCAAAATGGAAGAGATAACGTATAACAACGACTTCAAATAGGGAAAATCAACAAGGAAAGAGATAACATGAACAATAACTTCAAGTAATGATAATCAAGAATGAAGGGGATAACCCGAACAATAACTTCAAATAATGATAATTAACAATGAATAGATAGCATGTAACAATAAAAAAGGCATCAAGTTCAAATAAGGCATGAGAGCAATTTATCAAGTAGGATGTAGAACAAGTTTTAAACAAGTCAATTAAGGCATGTACGGATAGACTAACACAAACAAGAATAGATTAACTAAGAGAATTTAGAACATGATATGGCATTTCAACTAAAGCACGAAAAATAGTCTAAGTAGCCTAAACTGGCCAAATACTACGTACAACCTGTGTACCCACTCGTCACCTTGCGTACACGGATTTAACATAGCACAAATGAATTAATCAATACCAATCCTAAGGGGTAATTCCCCCACATAAAGTTAGGCAAGACACTTACCTAAACTAGGCCAACTCAACCCTCCAAAATAGCTTTTACCCTAAAATTCGCCTCCACACGGCTCAAATCTAACCAAAAATGACTTAATAACATCAAACAATGCAAGATAAATCAATTACAATAAATAAAGCTATGATCTTTATATTTTCCCCCAAAAGCCAACAAAAGTCAATGCGAGGCTCGCCTTGGATTCAGAATCCAAGCTTACCCGAACCAGTACAAGCTCACACGAATGAAAACTGACTCAATCGGAATCTGATAGCTCAACCAATTTGCCAAAATATCGCTCTTGGCTGTTCATAACCCAAGAGTCCAACCCACACTAGTTGGGTCCCATATCTCCTTAAATACTCCACCAAAACTCGCCAAATTCGATTATGTTGTTTTTCTAATATAGGAGAACAAAACTTTAAAAGAAATCGGGAAATAAACGCCTGTAACTCATTTTCAATTTTTAAAAGTTAGGACATAACCCTAGGTCTTGATTTAAAGAGTTAAATGAGTTTTCAATTAAAATCATAGATTAAAGCTTAAACCAAGGGAATGAATCAAAGGGAAATATTTAGGTTATGGTTTAGACCTTACCCCATGGAAGAAATTTAAAGAACATCCTTGAATTCTCCCAATCCCAAACTTTCAAGATGAGCAAAACTCCAACAACATTACTAGCTAAAAATGCCCAGTTGTTCTACCTTGTTTCTTGTGCCAAACGATCTTGAAACTCACCTTTGATACCTCCAATTCTCGTGAAATTCCAGTCAAGTTAGGCTTTTGAATTACTCCATTTGACCTTATGGTGAAGGAGATATGTTGGTTTCAATATTTGGAAATAGTGCAGATTTTTAAATACGAATTCAGTGGCAATTTCATAATTAATCTGAAATATCTCGCAACCCAATTCTTAGTAAAATGACCATAAATTCCTCATACAATGTCGAAACTTGATGATTTCAGTTGCTATAATTCCAAAATTACGATACGGATATAATGATTTAGTCGAAACACAAATCAAATGCCGTTTGCTCAATATGGTAACCTTTATGCTCAAATCGATGTCGAAACTGAAAACAATCACCATACAACCCAAACTTATCCAAAACTCATTGGAATTTAACCAAACTTTGTGGACATGTATAAAATCAACACACAAACTTATTGGAATAATTAAAACCCGATTTCGAGTCCGTTTACCCAAAAGTCAAACCTTGATCAACTCTTCCAACTTAAAGCTTCTAAAATTAGAATCATTCTTTTAAATCAATCTCGAACCGCTCGAAAACCGAAACCAACCATACACGCAAGTCATAATACATAATATGAAGCTACTCAAAGTCTCAACCCACCGAATATAATTCAAAAGATCAAAAGGACTGGTCAGGTCGTTACATTCTCCCCATTTAAACATGCGTTCGTCCTCGAACGTGTCAAGAGTAGTTCCAAAGCCATCAAATCACCATATACCCTCACCATACACATAACCATGGGTGATCCCACGTCACCCCAATCTATATAAGCATGAAAACACCACATAACAGAGGATCCTTACTTCAACCTTAGTCCATAAACCTTAAAACCCCGATCCCCAACATCCGAAACTCATTATATGACCCGATTCTTGAATCTATGCACAATATAACTCTAAAAAAGCTTTATCAATCCATAACCATATCTCAATACATAATCACATGATATACCACATAACTCAAATACTCATAGCAATAATTTCTTACCGCAATATCTGCTCGATAACCAACCCGACACTGATAACAACCCTCATATCAACTAAAACCTTGTTCTGAACCTTCGTACACTGCCAATGATGAAAGAAACATACAGAAACTCACAACCACCCATCCGATTAACTAGTGGTGGAGGTATTTTGCCCGATAAGAACCATAGCCAAAATCTAAGCTGACTAGTGACACAATTCTTGCAAACATACCTTAATCAAATCCGATGGCACTCATTTCAGGCCCAATAACCTCACCTCATCCAGTACAAGCTACTCAACCTACCTAAAACACAAATCCTACTTAGAGCCACATACCATGCAATCCGTGCACTAACGAACAATAACTCAAATATTCCCAATGATGGAAAGAGAATGGAAATGAAGAAACCATCCCTCCAGCTTAATAGATACCACCACGAAGCGCAATGCTATCAATCCACCACACAAGGGGGAAACATAACACACGAAATAAGCACAAAGGATCATATCCTAGCATAACGCCATTGCGATGCATGACCCAATCCGAAACCGGTCCACCTGGAATACGTCGAGCCATGATACTCACAATCAACAACTATAAGCATATCTACATCAAACACACGAAGCGTGTGACCATAACTATGGAGATATGGATATAACTATATACCATAAATAGGAAGACCATAACTAAGGCACAATCAACTATTCAACACCCCTAGAGCAATCTCGCTAGAATTTCGCTACAAAGCCCAAACATAACCGCATCGGTGTGCAGATAACCAACAGATCACAAACCCACCGCAGCATAGAAGAGTAACACATGAGATATATCAGAAAACAAATGTGATCCACCCTAACCGATAATATACCCCTCCACAATAACTGTGTTGAGTAGATAAATCTGACCCAATTTGGAATGCACATCTTTATTAGACCTACTAGTAACCTCCAAATCAATTTCGATCCTTCCGAAGTAGGTAGATAGCCTTTGAAATTCCCACAATAACATATCTATAGTGCATACCATCAGTTGCTAACCTCTTAACATACCTTCACCGTTCACAGCCATGGAACAATATGCCTCGAGAACCCTCTTAGTCTTTGAATCCCTAGAATACTAGAATATCCATATCCGATCATAATTACACTACTCAAATAACTGACACATTCCTCACATACGGTCAGCCCACGAGAAGTACTTCTATAATTCTTTCGTGCCATAAAGCAAAATCTGGACATCAGCAGTCGATCAACAAGGTGGTTACCGTAACACCAGTCAGGCATCTGCAAGTTGAAATACAGTGCGCCTTCTTGAGTGCGCACCCTTCTTAGGTGGTATCAAATAATGCTAGCATTCTACTAAACATATGAAAGCATCCATGTTGTCTCGAACTCATGACCCCATCCGAGCGAAAATCATAATACGCAACACGTTCCTTATGCCGGTAGCAGACATCTAGCTCAACCTGTGGTCGACACTATCAAGAACTCTTCGAGGCCAGTTCGCACATCACCAAGCCATCAGAACTGAACTTTCCCAACTCAACCAAGTCACGCAAGCCGTCAAACCCAAGAGTATTGCCACAGAACGCTGGTGAAGCATTACCACACCAAAAGACCAGTTACCTTTGTTGTTATGCTGACCCAACACCATCGAGCTGACCCATTTCTTCTAATCCTCCTCGACTTGTCTTCAGGTCAACACTTTTCCTTATCGGTACACAATGATCCTAAGTCAAAGCACACTACGAAAGACCCTAGCATGAACCACATCGTCCGAAAACCCATAAATTGTTGTATTTACTCTAGAGCACCCAACAATGCTACAACCGAGATACCCACTCTGAAGAGAGATTCTGTGAATCTAAAGATGTTTCTCTAACCTCTCTGATACTGAAATGTAGATTTAGCAATGATACAGATATACCGCAAGTTCCAGCACCATCCCATGAAAATCTCAAATATTAGTCATGTATAATTCTGAGGAACCCCTCAACACTGCATATATACCTCAGACCCAAGGTTAATATGACACTTGCCCATGCAATCTGATCATCGATAGTAGACTCCCCCACTTGGCGTGGAGTCATAGGTCACAACATCATATGATCCACATTACCTTTATAAGCTCGTACAACACCAATCAGATACACAAACCAATTTCATCCCACACTTGAACAACAGAAGATCTACATACATGTCCGCGTCCTTAGTCTGGATAATACCTCGAGACAATGATCGAGCATCTATGGCCCCCTCGTAACCCATCCGCAGCATTACAAACCGTCATAGCATAGCTGATACCGAGAGCGTAACATCATATACGAGTAGATGTAAAGGGATATAAGATATATGCTTCAAGCTGAATCAATGTTGCATAATAAGGAAAGAAATAAGTGGTTCCTAATAGTTTTGTACCTCTCGAAGATAAGTACATACATCTCCGTACCGATCCAAGACTCTACTAAACTTGCTTATGACTCATAGCACCTATGAACCTATAGTTCTGATACCAACTTGTCACGACCCCAATTTCCCACCTTAGGATGTCGTGATGGCACCTAGTCTCTAAGACTAGGTAAGCCTAACACATGCTGATTTAATAACAGAATTAAACTATTTAATCATTTATCATAAACCATTAAATAACATACACATCCGCAAACGACCAATAGTTATACATTTCCCAAAACCGGTAGTATGAAGTCATAAGCACTACTAAAACACACTAGAATTTCTAAACACAATATTATTTTGAATTACAATTTAACAGTAGCATAATGAAGTAAGATGGTGACTCCGAGGCTTGCAAACGTCAAGCAGGTATAACTTGAAGTCTCCTGTCGCGCAATCGCAACTCTCAACAACACAATCTGAATACCTGGATCTGCAAAAACATGTGCAGAAGAATAGCATGAGTACACCACAACGGTACTCAGTAAGTATCAAGCCTAATCTCGGTAGAGTAGTGACGAGGCCAGGTCAAGATACCTACTAGACATAGAAACCTATTCAAGATATACATAAGCTAACAATGGAAAGAACATCAATGTAATACCAACGGCAGAAAAATTATTGATTTACAACCAACAATGAAGTAATAGAAAAATAAATGGCAGCAAGTAGTAAATGAGTAATAAAGAAACAATATAATCAGAACACCGATGATATGTAAATGAACTCAAATAAGGGGAAAACCGGATGACAACTCAAATAATCAAATAGCTCCCAACGGATGGACTTAAAACAAGAATTTCCCTGAGGCACCTCACCTTATAAACCACAAGTTATGAACCACAATTTCCAAATCTTACACATATGGCACCTCGTGCCCACAATAACAATCACCTTCGCACGGCAAAGCCCACGTGCTACCATGTACTTTGCAATCGTGATAAATATTAATTTAGATGAACGAAAGATATATTTAGACATCATAAAACATAATAACAATCTTGAATAAGGTAAGGTGTCAAATGAAATAATGAGTTTATTTTAGAAATCAAGTAAAGTAAAATAATATACAATTTATGCGAAACAGAGTATAAGATGGGTTTAGTTTAGAAATTAATAAAATTGAGTAAAAATATCATTTTTAAACAAATCAAAACATAAGTTAAATTAACGAATTAAATATAAAATTTGTTAAAGAAAAACATGATAACAATTTTAAGTTAGGTAAATATCTAACAGGGCGATGAGTATAATTGAGAACCCGATTATAGTGAAAGTGCGACAACCATTTAGAATAACAAGGCACCGAGTGAGATAACGAGTTCTATCTTAAGAGGCACATAGAATCAAGCATGTGAATAATTCTTTTATTTAAGCCATTATATTATCAACAATTCAACAGAATATGATATAGTGACTTCACGCAATTAAATTCACATTGAAAATCAATTCACCAAGTTATAATGGAGGCACAAATTGGCATGTTAAATCAACACAACAAATCACGTAGAATGCATGACTCACACAAGAAATCACAATCGTTCCAACACCAAGATAATAACGAATAACCAAACACAGTCAAAATGCTGATGAATGATTTAAGGAAAAACAATGACCGTTCAAATCAACAAGTTGACGAACATGGAATGTATATTTGAGTTGTTTTTCCTTATATACATTATTCTTATGTTATTATTGTTATTAGCTGTTAAAAGTGAGCATCAGACTTTGCCAACCTCGCCACTACTTTCTCCGAGTTTATGCTTACTACTTACTGGCTACATGGGGTCAAGTTTACTCATACTACACTCTGCACTTCATGTACAGATTCAGGTATTACTGATAGCGGTGGTTGCTAGTGAGCTGTTTATCTGAGTTTTCTTTGAGATTTTGAGGTAGCACTGCTATCCAGTTCACAAGCCTTGAAGTCCCCTCCTTTATATTATTTATCACTGTTTAGTCTTTCAGATAGTGTTGTATTTTGTTCAGACTTTGTATTTAGTACTTATAGAGTTCATGCACTCGGTAACACCAGATGTTGGGTGGTTTCAGTTGTATTATCATTGTGACTCTAGTTATTTATGATATTACACTATTTGAGACTATTTCTTATCACTATTGAAGTTTAAATTCCATATATCTATTATTGGCTTGCTTAGAAAGCGGTGTTAGGTGTCATCATGACTCCAGTGAGATTTTTGGATCGTGACAAGAACTTAAGATAGTTAATAATTTGGTAAGGATCTTGATTCTTAGTTGTGATATTTTTGGATGTATTTTGATCCCTTAGACAAGTTTGTATTGGATATACGAATTAGTTGGGATGATTGAATGGGGTCCTGAGGGACTCGGGTAAGTTTCTGGATATTCGAGGATGGTTTGGAAGAGAAAAACCAGCAAGTCAACATTAGGCCGCAAAGGTTTATAATGCGAGAGTAGGGGAAGAGCCAGAGGCAGATTTTCTCAGGTTGTCATGATCCACAGGCTGTGAACGAGCTCCTAGTTGCATAAATTTAGCTTGTGGATTATTTAATCTTTATTTCGTATATGAATTTTATTTCATCATTCTAGGAGCTTGTAACGACCCAACTGGTCATTTTGAGTTTTAGCATTTTCATTCGTCGATTTGAGATTTTGAGCAACTTTATATGATGCATTATGACTTGTGTGCATGATTGGTTTTGATTTTTGAGAAGTTCGGGATTGATTTGGAAGAGTAATTTTCAATTTGGAAGCCTTAAGTTGGAAGAGTTGACTAAGGTTTAACTTTTGAGTAAATAACATCGAGATTGGGATTTGATTATTCTAATAATTACGTATGGTGATTTTGTACTTGGGCGTATGTTCGGATTTGAATTTGGATATTCGTAGGAGCATTTTACTTCATTTGTCGAAGGTTGGAAATTAAAGAATTGGAGAGTTTATATGTTTGACCAGGAGTTGACTTCGGTGCTATCAGACTCCTATTGTAGTTTTTAGACCTTGCATAGGTTTATTTGGTTGATTTGAACTTGTGTGCAAAGTTGAGTCGTGATCCGAAATGTCTAAGTGTGATTCAGACGCATTTGACGAAGTTTGAAGGTTTGAAAGATAATAGAAGGATATTGATATTTGGTTCATGGTTTTGATGTTATTTGTGTTGTTTTGAGCCTTAGAATAAGTTTGAGTATGGTATTTGGACTTGTTGGTATAGTTGGGCAGGATCCCGCGGGCCTCGGGTGTGATTCGGGGTGGTTTTGGACCATTTGCAGATGATATTTGCATTGCTGGTTTTCTGATGTCTCTGATGTTCTTCGTGACCGAGAAGAGATAATCGTGATCGCATAGTGTATGTTGGGAGATGGGGGCTTGTGGTTTGCATTTGCTTGCTGAGTCACACGTTCGTGAAGAATTGGCAGAAGGTCTATGTGTTCGTGAATGAGATCATGCGTTCACATAGAGGACGAGCATGCTTGGGTACTGGGTATTCACGTTCGCATTGTGGTTGATGTGTTTGCATTGTCTGAGCTGGGTGATCTTGCACTAAAGGTTTGAGAAGGGGGAAGATTTTATCTTCGCAAACGCGAAGTATGTCCCACGTTCTCAATGAGTATACCTGGGTAGACTTTATAAGTGTTATATTTCGGGATTTTACACTATTTTTAATATTTTGAGTCCTCGACTACGAGAAAAGGAGATTTTGAAGAGCAATTAAAGTGATTTTCACTTGAGTTTATTTTTATATATTGATTACCCATGGATTTCTACATCTAAAACTTGGAATTTCGAGATAGAATTTGGGGTTTTTTCTTACACTTTAAGAGAGTGTATTTTGGGGATTTGGGTACCAATTTTGACTCGATTTTGGAATCTAATTATATATTTTGGTCTCAACATGTTAATATTGATGCTATACTTGTTCGGACGTAGTCACATGTATGTTATGAACATACATCCGCACTTGTTATTCTTGTGTTGTGCCTTGATTTGATTGTGCATTCTCGATGATAGATGTGTGATCCATTGTATGACTACGTGGACTTATCCTTTCATGCTAGAGATCATGTTTTAAGATTATTATCTCCTAATCATTCAGGATGGGCATTTTTGGAATTATTGCTAAATTGATTTAGCCATAGTCATGTCTTATATCTTGAGCACACATCCGCATTTTGTTATTTCATGTCCTTCTGCACGTTATTGATGAATGATAAGAATATGTCTCTTGATGATAAATAGTTACCTTGAATGTTATGATCAGGGAACATATAGACATGTTGAGTGGATTGATTGTGATGTAGAGTATAAGGGTGGCACTCTTGATTGTTGATATGTGAAGTATAAGATGGCATTTCACTGTTGATGTTATGTGGAGTATAAGAGTGGCATTTCATTGTAAAAGTTGTGTGGAGTATAAGTCTAGCATTTCACTATTGATGATGTATGGAGTATAAGGGTGACATCTCACTATTGATGTCATCTGGAGTATAATGGTGGAATTTCACTATTGATTATGTGTGGAGTATAAAGGTGAAATTTCACAGTTAATATTTATGTGACGATATAAGGGTGGCATTCTTGATTATGCACATGCCTTCTTATGCCTTGTCACACATTTTACATGTTTTTAAGTTGCATCTAACATCATATCCTATGACTCTATTATTATTTTGACAATTTGATTGCCACGATAGATTTTACCTAATGTTGAGTTGATATCTCATGTTTTGTTGAGTTAATGGTAGTGCATTGGATTGATGTAAAAAGAAAGTTATCACCATACATTGAAACAAAAGTCTCATAAACATGGTATTTAGAAACTGATATAAAATTGGATCATGGTTATGTATAAACACTCCTCATTCATGTAGGAGTATTTAAACACACACTACTTGGTGCATGTCTCTTTGTGAGTGGAGTTGGTGCAAGTTGTATTTACAGATCTAGTTAATTAGGAAAGCTTGTTTACTACCTTTACCCTATTTGTGCACCTTTGTCATTGATTTTTATTGTTCGGTGACTATCTCTCTAGATATTTTTCTATATTGTATATGTTATTGAGCTACACAGGTTATGCAAATTGAGTGTCATTTGACTTAAAATCCCGTCACTACTTCATCGAAGTTAGGCAAGATTCTTATTGAGTACTTGGTGTTAGTTGTACTCATACTACACTTCTATACCTTGCGTGCAGATCTTGGAGCTGAGCTATTGTGGATGACGAAGGCATGCATTAAAGTTGTAGCTGCATTCCATATTCAAGCTACCATATGTTCATGATAGATTAGGACTTCATTTCTGTTTATGTAAACTTCAAATAGATGTTGTGTTTATCATTTTAACAGCTTTGTAAATCTATCATAGTGGCTCAAGACTTATACTACCAGTCCTTGGGATAATTGTATTGAATTCTTTTGTAGTCTTTATTATTAATATTGATAATTTCTCATTTAAGTTGTAACTTATATTGTTTGGCTTACCTTGCAGGCTGAGTTAGGTGCCATCACGACTTGGTGAGATTTTGGGTCCTGGAAAGTTGGTATCAGAGCCCTATGTTCATAGGCTCTACAAGTTATGAGCAAATGCCTGGTAGAGTCTTGCAGATCAGTAAGATGACTTCCATACTTATCTTTGAGAGGCTACATGGTATCTAGGAAACTTCCTTTCTTTATTTCCTTATCGTGCGTCCTTGATTCAACTTGAAGCCTAAGTCTCCAATTTCTTTCTCTTTGATTCATGTGCGATGTTGAGTACTCTAACTCAGAGGTACACGGACGGCTTGTGATGCTACGAATGGATTATGAAGGGCTATGGATACTTGATCATTACCTCGATGTGTTGTACGGTCTTAAGATGTAGATGTGTTGGTGGATCTTTCAGTTGTTCATTTGAGGAGTAAAGTGGATTCGTATATCTTGTTGACGAGTATAGACTCGAGAAGATTAATCGGTTGCCCAATTGTTGTGACCATTGTAGGGTCATGGGAAGATGTCGATTTGAGGCTACCAGGTGGGTTATTTCCTGCGAGAAATTTTGGAGGTTGTGTGATTATTATGAGGTTTCTATGGAGAGTTTTCTTTCTACCTAGTGGAATGTATGTGCTACGATTAGAGTCTGGATCGCTTTAGCTAGTTGGCATGACCACCACGAGGATGAGTATGCATTTGGCGGATGATTTGGAAGGTGTGATGACTAATGTTGCATGAGCTTAAGAGGAGGTTTAGCTGGATGACAACGCGAGATCGTGGCAAGATAAGAAAGAAGAAGTATAGTGGGATATCGGATGATGTGTTTTGTGGCTTCGAGCCAAGTAGGGGAGTCTACGATGTGTTGTTGATAACTAATTTTATCCTCATATTTTATAAAGTACTTCATATACTTTCAAAATATCACTTTGCACTATTACCCAACTTATAAGGGTCATATAAATAATTTTTATATATTTTAAAGCTTTAAAATTGATTTCTTGTATTTTAATTATTCAGATATTTATTAACTATCCGTTAAATTTATTTTGGGGTGATTTAATAGTCCAAATATATTATTTATACCCGCATACATGTTTTATAATATTTTACTTCATTTTATATAACTATATTTTCATTTTTGTACTATTTACACATTTATTTGTAATAATAGCCTATACTTTATAATTAATTACATTTATTATTTTATTTGGGGTCAAGATAACTTTTTATTTTTTTCACAATCTTCAGCTATTATTTTTAAAATACTTAGTTGCATAAATAATATTTTTATATTTATTTAACTATTTTATTAATTTATTTCGGACCCAATTCACTAGCCCAGACCCCAAAACCTTAGCCCAATAACCTCTGGCCCAATACCCGCTATCCATTACCCTATACCCATCTCTTGACCCGCCCCATCTCCCTTAAATCCTGGCCGTTGATCTCAGATGATCAACGGCCCACAAAAGCCCCACTATTTTTAATTACCCGGCCCCAAACCCTAATCCTCACTTATCTCTCTAAAACCGCCCTCACATGCTCTCTTCTTCATGAAAGACTAAACCCTAGCCAATTCGGAGGATTTTCCTTTGCCCTTTCCTTACACTCGTTCATACGCGAATCTCACTTACCTTATTTGTTCTTCTTGCTCAGTTATGGTAACTTTGATTACCAGTCCATCTATGGCAAGGATGATTCTCTTGAATTGGGTAGATACGGCTTCGACCCTATGGATTTGGATACGATCTTGGCTGTATACACCCAGAAAAAGGGAATATCCTCTTGATTATTGCGTATCTCCGTTGATTTCTTCGTGATTAGGGCTTGTGAATGATTTACCCTAAATTCGATTCCAACTAGGGTTTGAGACTTTTATCTTCTTCACTGATTCGGGTTCGCATGAGATTTTTTCTTTCCTTGTTATGCTTAGTTTGATTATTTTTCATGTTTGTCCGCCTTAATCAATCACTATATAAACCCCTCCCTCAATTCCCCTAAAACAAAAAAATAAAAATCATTATTACTTTCTCACTCTCACTCACTTGATATTGTTCTGAAACTATTTGCTCTTGGTCGGCTGAAAGCCAAGGCCACCACAGTTTGTTCAAATTAACGTTCTTAGTGCGAGCACTGTCCGGGGTTTATCCGAAACTCTTGGGAACTCTGACACACTAAGCTTGGGGGTTCTACTATTCTCTTTGCCATTGAAGCACTACCGAGATTGTTCTTCTTATTTGTTTGTTTGATTATTCGCGAATGGTAAGTCTCTTTGGCCCCAACAATTTTATTCTCTTTCATTATATTATGTTTTCTTTGAATTCATGCCCCTAAAACTTCTATGAAGCACTGCTCTACTGTGCCACTTTGCTTGTAACCTTACTTGCTCTAAGGTCTTCTTATGTCTCGATACTGAACTTGCCTGGATTCTAGCTGTGAGATGTATTTATCACATGTGCTAGCATAAATGATTTTTGATCCTCCTAAACTTGTTTAGTCTACTGTGTTATGTTGATACTTGAGGTTAATCCCGAGTTTGCCTCTCTGCCTTGTTGTGGATTGTTATGATAGCCTAGGAAGTATTCTGCTAAGTCACTCATGCCTAACCTGCCGCCTTTCTGGGGTTCTACCGTGCATTACGACTTGTTATCATGCGGTTTATGTTTCTATTGTGTGTTTGTTGACTTGATCAACTCTGTATTCCTCACTACTAGTTAAACCTTTAGAGTAAACTTTACAACTAGTGTTTTCCATATATGTGGTCAACTATTGCTATATTTGATGCCTGATTGTCTTACTTATGAAAATTGATATGTCTCTTATATTGCGATTGGTGTTTAGCATGCTAATGTTCTCCTTGATCAATTTAGTGATTGCTCGATCATGAATTTGTTCTGTTAAGATATTTCATTAGGTTTTCATGTTAGAACCTTCATGTTAAGGTTGTGCTTTACTGATTCTCCTAGCTTTCATGATCAAACCTCTTGTTTAAAAGTGCTTTAGGCTGGTTCTAGCTATGCTTTGTTTGAAACTTCATTTCAAATAGTTTTTTATCCCATGATGGTCAATCCTATCACCCTAGTTTCTAAAAATGCAAGCATGAACCTGCCTTATGTGTGCCCTATCGATACTTTATATGATCTTGTCTATATTTCTTAGTGAGAACTATTGTTATTTACGGCTTTGAGAATCCAGTGTGTAGGCTTCAAAGCTGTTTAATTAATTTCCATGTGTAGTTCGTTAACTTGAATGGTTAAGTTTGTTCATGTGCAACTTCTAGGTAAGTAAGTTCTCCATTTGGGCCTGGTGTTGGTCCATGTATAAGTTGGACCTTATAACTGTCACACTCTAATGCTTTGGGTGAGCTTCGGATCTGGGTCTGCTGTTTACGTGAAGAATAAGTCTCCCGAAGGCCCAGAAATGCCACAGGGTTATTTTGTTTGGGTTTGCAACTGTTTATGGGCATGTATTTATTTTAGTTTGTAATTTAGGCATATTTGAGTGTGCATTCTTTCATTTAGGCACACAATAATTTGTAATAACCACAATTGGAGAGTTAGTGGAAGCTGGGCGATTGGGATACTTTATCTTCTCATGGACGGGTCGAAAGCGTGTCTATAAGGCCATAATTTGTTTGCTTGCCGTTTATTTGTGCTATGTGTTGATATGCTTGCCTTAGGGCTAATACAATGTCTTAACTTGCAAATGTTAGGAAACATGCTTGTAGGAACTAAAACAAGATTTGTTGATTGATACGCCTAGATACCATTCCGATAGGACCTCAATGTGATTAATCAAATTGCCATTGTTGCTATTCCTATCATACTGCCCACCTAGACAACATGCCTATAGGGGTAAATAAAACAAGTATGTGTTCTTAACTATTTGTTGCCCAATTACCAATTGATTAGAGAGCATGCCTATAGCATGTTACTACTCACCTAGAAAGCATGCCTATAGGACCAAGGATGAATAATTTTGCGCCTTTAATGGTCTCACTGCCCAGATGTAAATCGACTAGAGTTCATGCCTATAGGATCTTTAATAAAACCATGTGTTAAAATGAACCGTTTCGACAAGATAATCTGCTTATAAATACTGTATATAGGACTTTATTAAGCCATTCAATCACATAGAAATCTTGCCTATAGGTCTTGAACAATTTAATATACCTTGACTCCAAGCCTGTCCGCCTACAACTGCCTGCCTAATAATCGGAACGTTGTTAGCAAAAGGTCATAACTACTTGCGTACATCTGTGTCTATATGAGGAGGCCAACTTGAGCCCTTAAGTGTTGATTATGTGTAGTCCTAGTTGTTTTGATTGCGCGCCTAGTTTTATCATTTTGAGCAGCCTAAGGAAGTCTAGAACTACCAGAGTAGTAGGTCCAAAGCTTCCTGGACCATAGGCATGGGTCGGGTAAAGCACGCATATGGCACAATTTAGAATTGAACTAGAATGCTTTTAGGTAAACAACTTCAAGATAGTAATTGGGTAGTAGTAGATGATAGTCTATGCCCGTTGAATAATATGAGCAATCCTTACACTTAAGGGAGTTGCTAAGTATTATTTATGTTACACAGAGTGATCCTTTAGGCCAAAAAACTTAGGATCCCCATAGTTACTATTTATACACCTATTTGGGCAAACTTAGATCAAGCTAGGATATATCTTGTAATCTTCAAAGGTTATATCAATTATTTATATGTAACCCATTTCTTTCACATATGTAGTCTCCTTAATATTTGTTTCATCTTGTAATTGGATGTTTTGGACTCCTTGTTACAATTTGCATGATCTCCTAGGATAACTATAGTTCAATAATCCCCATATAGCGTAAAATTCGGCTGAGACCCACAGTTGTGAACCTCGAAGAGTGACTAACACTTTCTCTTTGAGGTAATTTGAGCCCTTACCCAATCTTTGACAATATGAACTAGTTAAAACAGAGTTATTTGCAAAATTAAATGCCCTAACACACCTCAAAATCGTTAGGTGGTAACTCTTCTCTTTCAAAAGAGTTGTCACATGTCGAAACCAGCTTTCGCAAGAAAATGGGGTGCGACAGTATGACAACTCTGCTGGGGATATACTTAGGCTCTTACCATAACGACTTTTGCTTGTGTAGATTATTGGATTGCTTGTTCGGCCTCTTTCATGTACCTCCCTTTCCTCGTCCCTTTGTTTGCTCCAAAATTGCTTTCATGTACCTCCCTTCCCTATATACTTTATTTGCTTCACCTAATTATGTTTCTTGAATTTTGTGAACTATGTTAACTTATTCCTTTTGTCTTTTCTTTTTCCTTCTTTCTCTTGTTCATTTTTATCACATTATTTACTATCCTTATGTGCTTTCACCATGCAAAATACTTGGCTACATGTTATTATTTCTGCATAAGCATACTTTCAACATCATACTCCACTCGTGCTTTTCGTCAGCATAACGGTGCTTGATGAGTGTCCACGCTTTCCTAAAATACCTTTTTTAAATCGAAAAGGCTTATTAGCGGTAGACTAGTCGATCAGCGGTGGAGTCAACGGTCCCGTGCCTTTCCTTCTCAAGTCGTCCACTTGAGAGTATCAGTCTAGACCTTCTTAGAAACTCCACTTTGATTTAAAATATGCATGCATCATGTTAAACCTACTATGGATTGAAACGTCATTGACGCATTAATCCGCTTAGATAAGCCTTGCCCAATGTCCAAAGGAATTTCCACAATCCCAAAGGACACAATCATGTTATGTGCATTACTTGGAGAAAATGTGCCAACATGTTAATCGTTATTGCGTAAATAATAAAATCTGGAGGGGGAAAGGGATAACCTTTTATTTAATTGCAGAAAATGAGGCATGAAATTCCTAGGTTTGGCATGGTCCAAAATATCCCACCTCTACGGATTGACTGGTGGAACGACCTTGCACCATGTGATAGAAACCACATAAGAAGAGTATTGGGTAATTTACCGCCATTGCTAAACGTCCGGCCAAACAGAGGATTAATTGAGACAACCACCATGTTCTGGGATAAAAAGAGAGTTGTCTTCCGATTCGACAACATAGAGATGACTCCCCTTTTAGAAGAAATTGGGGTTTTGCCAAACTTCCGTGGGATAGTCCGGGTCTGTTAATTCCAGAAAATCGTACTCTGTGGGGTTTTCTGAAAATGCTAGGGTTCAAGAAGAATGACGAGTTGGGTTTCTTGAAGAAATCCTACATTCTTTTTGAGTTTCTCTATGAACGATATGCACATAACAAATCATACCACTTGCATCAAGAGGAGTTGGCTATCACCTCTTTGGGATGGGTTCATCGTCGAGTTTATGTCTTCATAGTTTGCTTTCTGGGTTTGGTAATTTTCCAATGCAAGGAGGGAAAATTCACACTCGTTTGGCCATGGTCGCTAGGACCGTGATGTAAGGGATCAAGGGGAAGAAATACACCATCATTCCTATGATACTAGCTGAGATATACCGAGCTTGGATCGGTGCAAACATGGGTTTGGCTATTTTAAGGGTTGTAATCTTCTACTACAGGTTTGGTTGCTAGAGCATTTTCAGAGGGGAAACTACCGTCAGGAGCTCTTGCGTAGACCATTGAATGACACCAGTCATCATCCAAAGAAGATGACATTTGCTCCGGATAGGTTTGCAAAGCCTGGGAATGCTGAAGGGTGGGTATGCTTCTTCAATAATTTGACTGACGAACAAGTGTATTGGATGTTTGAATGGTTTCCTAGTAAAGAGTTCATAATTAGGTCTAAAGGGGCCAATCATTTGGTGTTGATTGGGCTATGAGGAATTTACCCTTACGCTCCTATAAGGGTAATGAGGAAAGCTGGGAGGAACCATGTATACCTCGGGTTTCTAATATGATTCAGTATAAGGCAGACTTCAAAGGGGATGTTATTCCATTCAAGTTTGAGGCCCAGCACATGTGGAACCAAAAGATCATCGTAGATGGATAGACTATCAAGCCAGACAGGTACCACGTTGGACATATGTATTACTACATTTAATGTCTAGAGAATGACATAATCGGAGACGTCAAACCGGGAGTCAATCTGAAAGACAATATCATAGATGAAGTGGATGAGGCTCAGGTAAAATACAAGAGGCTACACAAAAGAGTGTTTGAATCTGAGGCCAAGCATCTGGAATAACATAAGATAGACATGGAGGCAATAAAAGAATGGAAGGATATTGTTAACAAGTCGACATAAAGGTTGGACACTTAGAGCAGTGGTTAATGGAATTGGAAGGAAAGATGAGAAAGAGGCTTTGGAATTGCCAAGGTATGAGCTACGATGAAGGAGGAAATCCGGCGATGGCATACTTGCTGCTTGACATACGTGACCTTGGGAGTGTGATTGATGGAGCCAAAAGGGAAAAACATAGAGAAGGTCCTTCAGGGACCAAATAGATTAGGAGGAAATTTTCTTTACTGCTTTCTAGTTAGATTTTGTTAGATTCAATGTAATAAGGCTTCATGCCATTAGTGACTTTATACTATTATTTTGATTTAGTAAGGATTGGCTTGAATTATTCTTCGCATTAATGGAATGAGGCAATGTTGGCATAAATTTTCTCCAAGTATACTTGTCTCTTAGGCCTACCTCGGGCACAACGAGATCCCCAAATTAGGACGCGAACTATTGCATGTCTTACGTGCTACTTGCTTAAATATTGCAAACACTCTTTTATTTTGTCTTACTAACTTGGCTACCTTTTATTTTTTTTCTTTTAATTATTACCATTCCCAAAGGTTGGTTCGGGCATTTTGGCATCATCAACATATCACACCAGATCTAGTGGTGCTCCACCTCCTCCTCTACCTAACGACATCAAAAGCAGAGGCAAGGGAAAAATGGACGATTTGAGTGGTAACTAAAAAGATAATGCTACTATAGAAGAAAACATAGAGATTTCAGAAGGAAGAAGTACGCCAGGACAAAATGAATTGGTTCAGCGATTAGAGCAGAAGATCTTGGAGTTTCAAGGCGAACTCGAGCAGGTCCGAAATCTCGCCAACCTCTCCCTTGCTTTGAATGTCCCCGAAATCAACCATCAGAACACCACCACCCAAAACCAAACGCCACCCCAAAACACAGAACCCCAAAATCCACCACCATTATCTCCAAAATATCCCCCCGCAATGCATTAGTACCACAACCTGCACCCCTTCAAAACCTTAAGCCTCAACTATTACAAACCCCTCAACACCACCACCATAATATGACCCAGTATCTGTAAACCACTGCCTATCATACTCTTAAGAACGTGCCACAACCTACCCTCGATCCACCTCAGCCATCATTCAATGATTATCCATACAACCAAATCCCAAGAACACACCAAGGCAACCCGATATATATGAAAACCTTACCACATACCCGGCATCAAACACTATACATACCCAAACCAATTGAAAAGGACCTGCTCATCCGAAACATGATGGAAGAATTAAAGAAGTTGACTAGAAAAGTCCAAAGAGTTGAGGGTGGAAAGGGTGTTGAAGGGTTGAATTATGAAGATTTATGTATCCAGCCAAACGCGGAGCTACCGGAGGGTTACAAACCTCCTAAGTTTGAGATGTTCGATGGCACTAGCGATCACAAGGTGCATTTGAGGACTTACTATGATAAACTCGTAGGAGTGAGCAGGAATGAGCAAATCCGCATGAAGTTGTTCATGCGATGTCTAACTGGGGATGCTTTATCTTGGTATATCAGCTAGAATCCAAAGAAGTTGTTTAACTGGGTAAGTATGGCATCTGATTTAATGGACAGATTCAAGTTCAACACAGAAAACGCGCTAGATGTTTTCTATATCCAGAACCTCAAGAAGAAGCCAATGGAGACCTTCCATGAGTATGTTGCCAGCTGGAGATTAGAGGCCACCAAGGTGAGGCGGCCGCTAGAAGAGGAACATATGAATAAGTTTTTCATCAGAGCTCAAGATCCACAGTATTATGAGAGATTGATGGTTATAGAGAATCACAAGTTCTCCAACATCATCAAGTTGGGAGAAAGAATAGAGGAGGGCATCAAGAGTGGTATGATTACCAACTTTAAAGAACTGCAAGCTACCAACAAAGCCTTACAGTTTGGAGGCATTTCGAAGAAGAAAGAAGTGGGTGCCGTAATGGTAGCCCAAGGTCCTAAGTCTCCCCTTACCTACCAGATACCTCCACCAGCATATCAACCCTCACCTCCAAAGTACCATTACCCCACTACTACCTACCACACCTACAATACCCAGCCAACATACTACCATTCTTCTCCATCTGCCCATAAAAACTACCTATAACCCTGACCAAACTTCGACCAGAGAACTCCCAGATAATACACCCCTATCGCCAAGCCCATAGCCCAATTATACAAGAGACTGAAGGTTGTCGGTTATGTCACTCCTATTCCTGCAGATGCTATTGAAAACCCTTCTCAGTAGGTCAACCCCAACAAGACTTATGTCTATTAGTCAGGCATGAAGGGACACACTATCGAGGAATGTCGCATGTTAAAAGATAAAATCCAGACATTGATTCACACTAAGGTTATATAGGCAAATAAGTCCGCACCGAATGTCTGCAATAACCCCCTTCCTGATCAAAGGGGTGAATGAGTGAATATGATCGAGACTGATGAAAAATGGGATCAAGAAAAATCCATCGATCTTATCTGAAAAGGAGACGCTCCCAAAATATCTCCTGTCACACTCTCGCCGATTGTGGTGTAGACCAAGGCACCATTCAAGGTAGCTATACCCTTCACTGTGATGGTAGCTCCATCACCGTCCTACAAGTCTGATGGTGTTCCATGAGATTGTGTAGTAGAAGCAAAGAGAAAAGGAAAAGCGAAGATGGAAAAAATGGGTTCCACCCAGGGGATGACCAGAATAGGCAGGGTCTACATGTCAGAAAATCTTGGAGGAATGAGTAAGGAAATCACACCAAAACACTTGTTGTGGAGATAGGTGCTGGAGACCTTTGGAGGAAAGTACAAGCAAGGGAGTACTCTATTGTGGATCAGATAAACAAGACTCCCACTCAAATATCCATCCTATCGCTGCTACAAAACTCAGATGCACACAACAATGCCTTGATGAAGGTGTTGAGTGAAGCTTACGTGCAAACTGGTATCTGTCACGACCCCAATTTCCCTCCGTAAGATGTCGTGATGCACCTAGTCACTAAGATTAGGTAAGCCTAACACTTACTAGATTAAATGGAAGAATTTAACTAGATATAACTATTAAGCATGAAATTGAAGTTTCTATAGTGAACCAAATACTCCCAAGTGAAATACAATACCCAAAACCGGTAGTACAAGTCATAAACTCTACGGAGTTTACTAGGAAAAATCTCTAAGTACAACGGTTACAGAATAAAAATAAACAGTACAAGTACAATATCAGAAGCTGACTCCGAGGCTTGCGAACGCGGCGGCAGGTATACCTTGAGTATCCACAGCAAAACCCGAATAGCTAGCTAGTGATCAACCAACTCTGAAGTACCTGGATCTGCACAAAAATGTGCAGAAAGCATAGCATGAGTACACCACAACGGTACCTAGTAAGTATCAAGACTAACCTCGGTGGAGTAGTGACGAAGGACAATCAAGACACCTACTAGAATAAACAACCTGTACAAGTATGAATGTGATCTAATATGGAAAAATGTTAATATAAAGCTACGCATGGTAAAGATAACAAAACAATACTCGCAATAGAACCCTAGAACAACAATTAGCAACAGGGAACAAACAAGTAATAATGCCGTGGAATAAGCTGAACACAGTTTAAGTCTGGTGAAACCAAGTAAAGAAAACAAGTAACAACTCAATAAGAGCAACCTCTTCCACACAAGATTTGTTCAAGGAATTCCCCCCAGGTACTTCATCTCATAGTCACATTTCACGGGTCCCAATTTATGAACCCTAATCTTGACATCTTATGCCCACATTATAATTCATATCCACACGAACGACTCACGTGCCAAGGGAGTGACATTATCTCATATCTACATGCACAACTCACGTGCAAGTGTTCTATAACAACTCAAGTCAATAAGTAAGAGTAGAGACAATGAATGGTACATAGGAAACAATCACCACAAATTGTACAATGTATAACCCACATAAGGTAGACTCACCACCACACAAATATCATCAATAAAAATGCCCCCCAGGCCATCACAAGTCATCACAAATCATTCCCGACATAGGCCACTTTTTCTCTCCACGTGCGCAACAATAAAGTAAGTGCTCGCCTTGTTTTTCCGCACGCACATACTAATATTCCCACCTTGTATCGCCATATGCGCAAACCCACATATATAACCCGCCTTTTCACGCCGCATGTGCAAATATCAATAATAACGATAGCACGAACAACTCACATGCGAACACCCTGCCAATCCTCTCAACAATACCACGTGTGCCAAAAACATAACAATATAACATAAGGTCTTTCGACACATGTGCCCATATGCCACAACGTTTCCCCAAAACCATTTCAATACCACAACCATGCATACCCCTCGGCTCGATAACACTGAGTACAACAACAACAACAATAATAACACGAGAGTACGATAAGTAAATCAACACAAGAACTATAGAACACAAACAAATGGAAGAACGAGCTAACAATGAAAAACACAACTGGTAATAATGGTTTCAACAAGAATAGCTCAACAAGGGGAGAGATAAAGTGTAGCAATGATTCTGGTTAAGTACAACTCGATGATAAGAGAGATAACATGAATCAATGATTCCAAATAAGGATAAGTCAACAATGAAAGGGATAACAACAACTTCAATTAAGGTTAAGCAATTACGAAAGGGATAACACTGACTTCAATTAGGATTAAGAAATTATGGAAACGGTAGCAATAACTTCAATTAGGATTAAGATATTACGGGAAAGACATCATGGCAATAAAAGAGGCAACAACTTCAATTAAGTAACATAAGAGTTTATTTGCCAACAAGGGTAGAACATGAATCAATCAACTCCAAATAAGACACGTAAGGGTGACTTTAGTAAATGGAGAATTTATCATGATAAGACAACTTCGTATTTAATGAACATAAGAACCTAAGAGCCTACAACAGTCAAATTCCCACAAAGAAGCCCGAGTACGTACTCGTCACCTCGCATACACGACCTTCACATGATATAATTAGCACAAATGACTTAAATCCTAAGGAGTAGTTCCCCCACATAAAGTTAGGCAAGATACTTACCTCAAAGAAGCTAGACCGACACACTAAAATGACCATCTCGTGTGAAACAATCTCTGGATGGCTCAAATCTAGCCAAAATAACTTAACATCATAAATAAATATCATAGGAAACAATTTGGATAATAAAGCTTAGATCTTGAAAGAGAATTTAAAAAGTAAACTCAAAAAGTCAACCCTGGGCCCGCATCTCGAAACCTGACCAAAATTACAAAATCCGAACACCCATTCGATAACGAGTCCAATAATACAAGAATTACTCAAATCCGACCTCAAATCGCCGTTCAAACCTACAAAGTTTAGTCAAAGACGTTTTCACAATTTTCCCCCAAAATTCCAACGTAAGTCACTAATTAAATGATGAAAATAACAATGGATTCATGAAATATAATAAGATTCGGGCAAAGAACACTTAACCCAATGAATTTCATAAAAAACCCACAAAAAATCGCCTCTAACTGAGCTCCCTAGGTCCAACAATGAGTAATGAATTCAAACACTCGAATATAAACCTTTCTGCCCAGCACTTCCTCATCTGCAGACAAAAGCATGCATTTGCGAGCTATGGCTCGCATCTGCGAAGACAACCTACCAGTCCAAGCTTCACATTTACACAAGGAAGGTCGCACCTGCGACACCGCAGAAGCGAGACAAAAACCGCAGACGCTTGAGCCACAAACTCGCATCTACGATGGGCACACCGCAGATGCGGTTACACACGTATGTTCGTCAACCCACATAAGCGGAACTCCCTCCCAGGCCCAACATCACAGAAGCGGCTCCGCACCTGTGCTCCAAAATGCGCAAGTGCGACACACCAGAAACAAACCTGACCAAAAGCATGAAAACTATCCGAAACTCGTCTGAACACACCCGGGCCCCCCGGGACCCCGTCCAAACATACCAACAAGTTTCATAACATAACGCGAATCAGCTCGAGGCCTCAAATAACATCAAAAAACATAGAAACTATGAATCGCACCTTGAATCGAACTTAATGGACATATGAGTTTTCCAATCAATCCGGAATAACGTCAAATTTTGTATGTAAGTCACAAATAACATAACGGAGCTAATACAACTCTTGGAATCGCAATCCGAGCCCGATATCAATAAAGTCAACTCTCGGTCAAACCTCTCAACCTTCCAAACCTTCAACTTTCCAAGTTTTGCCAAAATGCATGAAATTAACCTACGGACCTCCAAATCCAAATCCGGACACACACCTAAGTCCAAATTCACCATATGAAGCTATTAGAATCGTCAAAACATTATTCCGGAGTCTTCTACACAAAAATCAAACTCCGATTAACTCTTACCACTTAAGCTTCTGAAACAAGAATTATTCTTCCAAATCAAATCTCGAATCATTCAAAAACCGAACTCGACCACACACGCAAGTATTAACACATAATGCGAAACTTCTTGAGACCTTAAGCCATCGAACATGACACAAATTCTTAAAATGTCTGGCCGTGTTGTTACAGTATCACTAGTGGAGAGATAGAAAATATGGTGGGACATATACCGGAGAGTCACAAGAACACTTTCCATGAAGATGAACGGCCACCAGAAGGACCGAGTCATAACAAAGCACTATATATCTTTGTGCAATATGAAGATAAGTTCATTGCTCGGGTTTTGATTGATGGGGGTTCGAGTCTGAACATATGCTCTCTGACTACTCAAAAAATATTTGGCATAGGTATACCGAAGATACGAATGGGAATCATGAACATGAAAGCATTTGATGGGTCTCAAAGAGCTACTATCAGCGAGATTAACTTAGATATGAAGATGGGCCCGACTTGGTTCGATGTCAAATTCCAGGTGCTAGATATATTTGCTACCTATAACCTGTTGTTAGGATGATGATGGATACACGCGGCTGGGGAAGTTTCTTCTACTCTACATCAGGCCGTGAAGTTCGATTGGAATGACCAGGAGGTAGTTATCCACGAGGATGGAAGTAATCCTATCTATACCAACTAGATTGTGCCAACCATTGAGAACTGAAGGAAGTTGGGAGGAGAAACATTCTACAACATTGATCGGGTAAATACAGTCGAGAAAGGATGTTGTTGGATCAACAAGGTACTAAGTATGCTGTTGTGGTTAGGGTATGAACCAGGCATGGGTCTTGGTCCTAAGCTCCAAGGGATCACAGAACCAATACGACCACAATATCATGGCACGACCTTTAGTCTCAAATATGAATACACTATGCAGGAATATAATGATTGGACACCACAATGGCGTGACTTCTATTATCCATTGGATCAACCCATACCACCGCTGCAACAGACATTCTACCAGACCGATGTGATTTGGGGATCTGAAGAGGATGAGGTCTTAGCCGACATGAGGAACCTGTTTCTAAACAAAGAGGATATGGACTGGAGTGCAATATTGGAGGAGGAGGAGGAAGACCTTACCATTCATACAATGGGAAATGGAACTGTTCTCAGGAACTGGGCTGTTGCACCATCCCGAGTTCGCCGAGTATCTGGGTAGCTTTGGCAGAACTAGCATGATTTCCTTTAAGATTGTTTTCTGGTATTTAAGATATTTTTAGTATTTTGTTTTGAAATAATTACTCAAGGCATCGAGTCGTATTTGTTTGACAAATTTAAGTTTTGATTAATACATCATTGCCTTTTTGTTTATTTATATTATTACCTTTCTACATTTGTTTCAGCATAATTATTACCTATCATATTGAATCTATGACTATAACATGTAATGAGACAACACAACATGAGGAGAGTGATTCAAAAAATTGGGAAAATGATGTAATACCTGAGGAAATTATTAGGGAAGTAGAGGATTTTGAGAACAAACCAAAGTCCAATTTGGAAGAGACTGAGACAGTTAACTTAGGGGGATTCTGAAACAGTCAAAGAAACTTGCATTAGCATTCATCTATCACTGTTAGAGAAGGAAGAGTACATCAAATTTTTAAAGGAATATGAGGACATTTTTGCATGGCCCTATGATGACATGATGGGATTGAGCACATCCATAGTGGCCCACAAGATACCTAGCAACCCTATGTGCCCACCGGTAAAGCAAAAACTCAGAAAATTCAACTCAGACATGAGTTTGAAGATAAAAGATGAAGTTACCAAGCAAATCAAATCCAAGGTCCTTAGAGTGGTCGAGTATCTGACCTGGTTAGGCAATATTGTGCCGGTACCGAAGAAAGACAGAAAGGTCAAGGTGTGTGTTGACTATCGAGATCCGAACAGACCAAGTCCTAAAGATGATTTCACGCTGCCCAACATACACACACTGATTGATAATTACACCAAGGATAAACTCCAATCCTTCGTGGATTGCTTCGTAGGATACCACCATTTCTGGATGGATGAGGAGGATGTAGAAAAGACAGCTTTCATCACACCGTGGGGAATATACTGGTACAAGATGATGTCGTTTGGTGTGAAGAATGCCGGAGCAACCTATATGAGGGCCATGACCACTCTCTTTCACGATATGATACATAAGGAAATATAGGTGTACGTGAATGATGTCATCATCAAGTCTATGAACAACTCGGATCACATAGCACACCTAAGAAAGATTTTCGACCGACTACAAAAATACAATCTGAAGTTGAATCCCGCGAAATGTGCTTTCGGAGTCCCAACCGGGAAGTTGCTAGGTTTCATTGTCAGTTGTTGCGGCATTGAGTTAGACCCATCAAAGATCAAAGCCATCCAAAATCTTCCACCGCCAAAGAACAAGAAGGACATAATGAGTTTTTTGGGCCGTTGCAATTATATCAACCTCTTTATAGCACAGTCGACGGTAATATATGAGCAAATCTTCAAGATGCTGAGGAAGGATGTTGCGGCGAGTTGGTCTTAAGAGTGTCAAAAGGCTTTCGATAGAATCAAAGAGTGTCTATCCAAACCACCTGTGTTGGTCACACCTGAACCTAGGAGACCTTTACTACTATACCTATCCGTGCTTGATGGAGGCCTTAGTTGCGTCCTGGGGCAACATGATGAGACCAAAAGGAAAGAGAAATCAATATACTATCTGAGTAAGAAGTTCATGCCTTACGAAGCTCCGTATTCTTTGTTGAAACGTACCTGTTCTGCTCTAACATGTATAGCCTAGAAATTGAGACATTACTTCTGCGCATACACCACATACCTCATCTCAAAGATGGATCCGCTAAAATACATCTTTCAGAAGCCTATGCCTACCGACAAGCTAGCAAAGTGGAAAATACTACTAAGTGAGTTCAACATCATTTATATGACTCAGAAGGCACTCAAGGGGCAAGCATTGTCAGATCACCTGGCAGAAAACCCTGTGGACGGGGAATACGAACCACTGAAGACATATTTTCCCGATGAGGAAGTGTCATTTATAGAGGAAGACATTGCCGAAACATATGATGGTTGGAGGATATTTTTTGACGGAGCCGCAAACTTCAAAGGAGTAGGCATTGGAGCTGTCTTAGTATCAGAAACCAATCAACATTATTCGGTATCCATCAAGCTCAGGTTCCCGTGCACCAACAATATGGCGGAATACAAGGCTTGCATTTTGGGACTCAGATTGGCCATTGACATCAATATTCAGGAATTGCTGGTAATCAGAGATTTAGATTTGCTGATACATCAGCTGCTCGGATAATGGGCCACCAAGAACACTAAGATATTGCCATACCTACACTGCATGCAATATTTTATCAAGAGGTTCACAAAGATAGAATTCAAGCATGTTCCTAGAATTTAGAACGAGTTCGCGGATGCACTGGCCACCTTGTCTTCCATGATACAACATTCAGATAAGAACTATATTGATCCCATCCCAATAGAAATCCGTAAGCAGCCAGCTTACTATGCTCATGTTGAAGAAGAGTTTGATGGGAATCCATGGTTTCACGATATCAAGGAGTATTTGGAAAAAAGAGAATACCTAGAAAATACTGCGCACACCCAGAAGCGCACACTTTGGAGATTATCCAACCACTTCTTTCGGAGTGGAGGATTTCTATATAGAAGGACCCCCAACTTGGGGTCTTCTACGGTGTATCGATGCCAAGGAGGCATCTAGGTTGCTTGAAGAGATACATGCGGGAACCTGCGGGCCTCATATGAATGGGTTTGTTCTAGCCGAGAAGCTAATAAGGGCGGGGTATTTCTGGATATCTATGGAGACTGACTGCATCAAATATGTACATAAGTGTCACCAGTGTCAGGTGCATGCTGATATGATACGAGTACCATCCAATGAACTCAATACGACAAGTTTACCCTGGCCTTTCTCCGCCCGGGGCATGGATGTCATCGGACCGATCGAGCTCGCGGCTTCCGACGGACACAGATTCATCTTGATGGCCATAGATTACTTTACAAAATGAGTTGAAACCGGCTTCTACAAAGTTGTGACTAAGAAAGTCGTAACCGATTTTGTCTGAGACTGTATTGTCTACCGGTTCGGAGTGCCTGAATAAATCATTACCGATAATGCTGCCAATCTCAACACTGATTTGATGAAAGCCATGTGTGAAACATTCAAATTTAAGCACCAGAACTCTACAACATATATGCCACTAATGAATGGAGCCGTAGAAGCCTCCAACAAGAAAATGAAGAAGATATTAAGGAAGATGGTGGACAATTATAAGAAGTGGCACGAGAAGCTACCATTTGCTCTGATTGGATACCGCACCACAGTCCGCACGTCGACTAGGGCAACCCCTACTTACTAGTCTATGTTACTGAAGCTGTTATACCTGCCGAGGTGGAAATTCCTTCCTTAAGAATCATACAGGAAGCCTAGATCAGCGATGCAGAATAGGTACAAAGTCGGTTTGAGCAATTAGCTCTCATTTATGGTAAAAGAATGAACGTGGTGTGTCATGATCAACACTACCAGAATAGAATGGCAAGGGCTTTCAACAAGAAGGTTAGACCAAAGCAATTCATACCTGTCAATTGGTGTTGAAGCAGATCTTTCCACATCAGGACGAAGCAAAAGGAAAATTCTCACCTAACTGGCAAGGTCCTTACTTGGTTCACTGAGTACTGATAGGAGGAGAACTCATACTTGCAGAAATGGACGGGGAGATATGGCCGGAACCTATCTATTCGGATGCCGTAAATAGATATTATGTTTGAAATTGTATTTTCACTTTCTTTGATGTAACACGAACTACACTTGACCTGATTCCCGTTTAAGAGGGGATAACGTAGGCAAACTTGCGGGTTAGGTCACATTATAATAAAATCTTCATTCCTCTCTGTGGTCAGAAACTGGGACAAGAGTCTGCGTTTCATCAAATTCACTACATCCAGGATCACCAAAAGAGTATCACCGGAAGTACACGCCAAACTGATGTCTCAAAGCATATCACGACCTGAAATTCGACCAAATTTTTTACTTTTGTGCATTATCTTTTAAACTACTGCATTACTTATAAATATTTTATCAGAAATGCATATTTTCAAAAATATCATTTTCTATAATAGCCAGATGTTACCCAAGGTGACTCAAACAAGGCGTCAAGACAAGAGCAAGGTCAAAATGAGGAATCGAAAGCACAAACCAACCTTCCCCCAAACTTACAATTTGTCTTTGGATGCAGGCAGAACGAACATAATATTAACAGGCATACCTGCAAAATGACTACTATCATTACATAGAGATTGCCGAGCCCAAACATGTCAAGCTAAGAATCACTTTCCTTCCTCATATTTAATCGTCGCCTTTCCCTACATAGGGCTAAGCACTGCCCTCATTTCATTACATGAGGCTAAGCACTGCCTCCATTATTGCATAAGACTAAACACTGCCTTTCTCCGCATAGGTATAAGCAATGCCCTCATCATTTGCATCGGGCTAAGCACTCCCCTCATTATATTGCATGAGACTAAGCATTGTCTCCATTATAATGCATGAGGCTAAGCACTGCCTCTATTATTGCATAAGGCTAAACACTGCCTTTCCACGCATAGGGCTAAGCACTGCCCTCATCATTTGCATCGGGCTAACCACTACCCTTATTACATTGCATGAGATTAAGCACTGTCACTGTTGCATTGCATGAGACTAAGAACTGTCTCCATTATATTGCATGAGACTAAGCACTGTCTCCATTATACTGCATGAGGCTAAGCACTGTCTTCATTATTACATTAGGCTAACCGCTACCCTTCCCCGCATAGGGCTAAGCACTGCCCTCATTATTTGCTTCGGCCTAAGCACTGCCCTCATTACATTGCACGAGACTAAACACTGTCTCTGTTGCATTGCATGAGACTAAGCAATGTCTCAATTATATTGCATGAGACTAAGCAGTGTCTCCATTATACTGCACGAGGCTAAGCACTGCCTCCATTATTGCATAAGGCTAAATACTGCCTTTCCCCGCATAGGGCTAAACACTGCCTTAATTACATTGCATGAGACTAAGCACTATCTCCATCACTTGCATGAGTCTAAGCACTACCTTCACATGCATAGGGCTCAACACTGCTCTCGTCTCATACAAGGCTAATCGCTGCATTGTCTCATTCTCGTATATAACTAAGCATCACCTGTTCCCTTTATCAAGCAATCAATATCTCTGTATCTTTGCATTTTATGGGCTGAAACATCACTATATTATCCGAAGGTGCCATAGTCCGAAGGCATCATCCACATAGCCTGAAGACATCATGCCATGGCCTGAGGATCTTTTGAAACTGCATATCATTATTCAAAGGCATCATAGTCCAGAGTTCCTGATGGCCCTAGGACACCATTTTATGGCCTGCAAATCCCTTATCATACGCTCCATGTCCCAGGACATCATGGTCTAAGGACATCATCCTCATCGTCCGAAAGACAACTCTGATGGTCCGAAGGGAATTTGCATCATCTTTTCCGCAAGAATTATATATATTCGCGTGCATCGTGTTTTAAGTTTTGCAGGTAACCCGAGAGGTAACCGTTCTACAAACAGGAGCAATTCTCGCTCTGGTTTCTGTTCACATCGTCACATCCTTTGATTACCTCAAATACAACCGATAACCAGCAATTGGTCATTCTTATCCTGTAACCGCTCAAACATTTGTCGTGTACATCCATAACGTTCAATTTCACATTCATAGATCCACATGAAATTATCCACTACTTATGACATTGCTCTACCCATAGAAAATCATTCTTCAAAACGTACGACCTTTCTATAACAATTCCAACGATCTCGTCCGCCGTTGGATCTAGAACTACACACGGCCTGATTCTCGTAATACCAGGGATATGTAGGCAACTCATGAACCAGGGTTCGACCCTCAATTTTAAAACACTGCATACCCCATCCTCATTCATCTCGACAAAATTGGTCATCATTTTCTTTACCCTACAATTCTTTCATTATTCCCAGGTAAAGAGGGGTAGCTGTTGATATCCAATTTTGCCCTCAAATTTTATAAAGTATTTCATATACTTCCAAAATATCACTTTACACTATTACCCAACTTATAGGGGCCGTATAAGCAATTTCTATAATTTTTTAAAGCTTTAAAATTGATTTCTTGCATTTTAATTATTCAGATATTTATTAACTACCCTTTCAAATTATTTTGGGGCTATTTAATCATCCAAATTTATTATTTATACCCACATGCATATTTTATCATATCTTACTTTATTTTGATATACCAATATTTGCATTTTATACTATTTACACATTTTTTACAATAATAGCCTATACTTTATAATTAATTGGGTTTATTATTTTATTTGGGGTCAAGATAACTTTTTATATTTTTAAAAATCTTCAACTATTATTTTTAAAATACTTAGTTTCATAATAATATTTTTAAATTTATTTAACTATTTTATTAATTTATTTCTTCCCTTAATTTCTTTTGTTTAAAATCTGGCCCAAATCAGGCCACTTTTCGGACCCAATTCACCAGCCCAAACCCCTAAACCTTAGCCCAATAATCCCTAGCCCAATACTCGCAATCCATCACTCTATACTCATCTCCTGACCCGCCCTGTCTCCCTTAAATTCTGGCCGTTGATCTTAGGTGATCAACAACCTACAACAATCCCACTATTTTTAATTACCCGTCCCCAAACCCTAATCCTCACTTGTCTCTCTACAACCGGCCTCAAACTCTCTCTTCTCCCTCAAAGACTAAACCCTAGCCGATTCAGACTATTTTTCTTCGCCCTTTCTTTATACGCATTCATACGCGGATCTCACCTACCTTGTTTGTTCTTCTTTCTCAGTTATGGTAACTTTTAATACCGGTCCATCTATGGCAAAGACGATTCTCTTGAATCTGGTAGATACGACTTCGACCCTATGGATTTGGATACGATCATGGCTTTATACACCCAGAAAGCAGGAATATCCTCTTGATTATGGCGTATCTCTGTTGATGTTTTCGTGATTAGGGCTTGTGAATGATTTGCCCTAAATTCGATTCTAACTAGGGTTTTAGACTTTCATCTTCTTCATTTATTCAGGTTCATATGAGATCTTTTCTTTCCTTGTTATGCTTAATTTTATTATTTTCTATGTTTGTTCGTCCTAACCAGTCACTATATAAACCCCTCCCCCCATTCCCCTAAAACTGAAAATCATTATTACTCTCTCAATCCCACTCACTCGATATTATTCTGAAACTATTGGCTCTTGGCCGGCTGAAAGCCAAGGCCACCGGAGTTTGTTCAAAGTGACCTTCTTAGTGCGAGCACTATCTGGGGTTCATTTGAAATCCTTGGGAGCTCTGACGCACTGATCTTTGGGGGTTCTACTGTTCTCTTTGCCATTGAAGCACTACTGGTACTGTTATTCTCATTTTCTTGTTTGATTATTCTCGGCTGGTAAGTCTCTTTGGCCACAACAAATTTCATTCTCTTTCGTTGTATTATGTTTTCTCAGAATTCATGTCCCTGAAACTTCTATGAAGCACTAATCTACTGTGCCACTTTGCTTGTAGCCTTACTTTCTCTAAGGTCTTTTTATGTCTCGATACTGAACTTGCCTGTATTCTAGTTGTGAGATATATTTATCATATGTGCTAGCAGAAATGATTTTCGATCCTTCTAAACTTGTTTAGTCTGCTGTGTTATATTGATACTGGAGGTTAATCCTGAGTTTGCCTCTCTACCTTATTATGGATTGTTATGATAGCCTCGGAAGTATTTTGCTAAGTCACTCTATAACACCCCGGAAAATTTTGAAGTACTTAAGCGCTATTAAGAAAGTTGATGTGCGCTATTTATATTATTTTGTGTGTAGATAAAGACTATTATATGAATGATATCAAAGTATTATGATAATATATCTAATATGTGCATTAATAATGGTTTATGGTCTAAGAAGATCCCGAAGGCTAAGTCAAGTTGAAACTTTTATGATGGGATAACGTTTCAAGTGAGTTCGCACAAGATCCTACTTCAAACGCATGCTTCTATCAAAATATAACTACTTAGGAGATGATCTAACTATAAAATTAAAACCCTTTGAGTCTAGTTTCCAACACTTCAAGCCGTTTGTCATTTGGACACTCCTAAAAGAAGTTATGACCAAATTACCAAAGGCTGGAAAAATGTGATTCTGTGACCAATTCTGCGATCGCATAATTATAGTGCTTCTGCAACCGCAAACTGGTCGCAAAATGGACCAGTACAGCCCAGATTTTGGCACCGATTTTGCGGTGTATTTTGCGACCGGCATAGCCATTCTACGGTCCATTAGGCGACCGCAGACTCGATTTCGGAGGGTTAATATTTCTATTTTCATAACCCAACCCCATTTTGATAAATAGGCTTTGGGGCATATTTTGGGGCAATTATCTGAGGTTTTTTTTAGAGAGATGTGAGAGTGTTCTAGAGAGAGAAAGAGATGAAGTGTTTTGTTCATCAAGATCTTGTCCAAGCTTTGAAATCCAAGAAGAAAATCTCACAAGTTCTTCATCTAAGAGGTAAGGTTTCATACCCTCGTTTTCAATTTCGAATTTAGGTAGAAGATGGTTGATTAGGAGTATGATTCTTGGGTATGAGAATATAATTTATACATGTATGTACCAATAAGGTTTGTTTGAAGATTGTTGAGCTCGAATACATAAATATTGGGTTGTGGAGTGAAGGAAATCTTGTAGAATAACCTTGTAGTTAAATTTGCACACCTAGTGTTTGATAAAATGCTCAAATGAGCTGAGACCATGAATATCTTCCTAATTATGGTTCAATTTTGTTATGTATCAAAATAGATTGGGATTGCTAGAATTTTCGGAACATTGTAGTAATTTAAGGAAAGCTCAAAGCGAGGTATGTTGGCTAAACTTCCTTCTTATAATTGAATTCAATGATGTTCCCGTAAGCTTCAAGTATGGATGTCCCAAGTTCCTTATTCTATGTTCTGGGTTGTTCCCAATAAATTTAAATGTCCCGAATAAACAAAGTGTCAAGAATTATGTATTCAAAACGTGTTCCGAATGTTCTTATCATATTATGTTATCAAATGAAGGTATGATGTCAAATTGTGTGAGAAAACTCAATATGCTTAAGACTCTTAATTGCTCATATGTGTACCTAAGTATTGATTGGAAATGTCTTATTGTTGATAATCTATAAAGATGGTTGGAAGTGAAATAAGTGAATTGGGGATATAAAGTGTGGACAACATGCCAAGAGTGAAAGTTATACTTGTGGCCAATGGTGCCAATGAAATGAGATGATGTGAGAAAGATTATGAAATGAGCTTTGATTCAACTATTCTAAAATTGACTTTAAAAATAGAATTGCCTAAAAGCTTATTAACTCAAGTGATGCCCATATGTGGCTGTTTTAGCTAATGCTATGTTTAGAGAGTATTTTCAATGTGTTTTGCATTCTTACATATCTATAAGTGGAAATTGTGTATTGTCCTTTTTGAGAAAAAGTATTTCAAGAATAAATGATGTGTCACTTGTTTATGATTTTAACTTGTGCTTCGACTGCCAATCATTTTACTCTATTTCTTGGAAAACAATCCATTGTGTTTAAAGTCTTCATTACTAATGAACCTAAAGTTGTGATTTTCGGAATATTGTATATGTTGATATTTATGATGATGATCCATGAAAGGAAAGGTATGAAAGTGTGGAATCTAAAATACGGCCATTTTGCCATGAAAGAAGAATCATATGTATGGCCAAGAGAGCCAATGAAATAATAATATTATAAGTGGTTGAAAGTACGGATTAAGTGATATATGATGTGAAAGGTTATGCGATGTACGTATTTGTACTTTGGTTTCCAATGTGTTATAAACCCCTACATTCTTGCGAGTAAAGACTATGATGTTCCTAAATGTTCTAAATGCTCTTAATGTTCTATGATCACCCATGGCAAGTACAAGTAAGTGATAGTATGAACATGAAATGTGGTCGTTGCCTAAATGAGAATTATGAAGTGTTGTATGTCCCAATGGTTTCAACTATAGTTGAATGCTTTTGAAATAATGTATGTAAATGACTTCTATTGTTAAGTCCCCAAGAGTCATTAACCTAGATAATGATCTCAAGAGGTCAATGGAGTGAATAATGAGATGGAAGGGAGATGTCCTTTGTTAAATGATGATGAACCTTAAGAAAAGGAATTGAGCCCATGTGCCATTGAAATCGACTTATTGATTTACCATGCATATACTAATGTAATGAGTTGTGTTTCTCCATGATGAACATGAACATGAAGTATTCCAATTATATGAGTAATTACAACCTTAAATGTAATGACAAACTATGTCGCTTTGAGTTTATATAAGGTATTGTAATTGGGATTACACCTCCATCAACATACATTGGGATGAGGCAGCAAGGCCGCTTTGTGTAGGGATTGTGATATTGTGATACACCTCCACCCTCATACATTAGGGTGAGGCGGCAAGGCCGCTTTGTGTAGAGTTTTGGTATTATGGAATACACCTCCACCTGCATATATTGGGGTGGGGCGGCATGACCACTTTGTGTAGGGATTGTGGTATTGTGATACACCTCCACCTGCATATATTGGGGTGAGGCGGTAGGACCGCTTTATGTAGGGATTGTGGTATTATGGAATACACCTCCACCCGCATATATTAGGGTGAGGCGGCAGGGCCGCTTTGTGTTGGGATTATTGTATTGTGATACACCTCCATCCGCATATATTAGGGTGAGGCGGCAGGGCCGCTTTGTGTTGGGATTGTGGTATTGTGATACACCTCCACCCGTATATATTGGAGTGGGGCGGTATGGTCGCTTTGTGTAAAGGTTGTATAATATGATATGTGAACACTAACGGCGATCTACGAAATGTGTATGTGTAAAATAAGGGAGGAAGGTGCCACTTTCGTTGGCATTGTTTGTACATGTTGATACAATTACATTATATTATGTATTTCACGTATAGTTCATATGGCGCAGTTGATCCTAAAAGAAGGTTAGAATGATGCAAGTATAATAAGACTTGAAATGTGATTTTATTGGATGTTTCGTAGTTTCTTGATGTACTTTATTTTCCTCTTATTTGAGTTACCATATTTTCATATGTTGTTTTGACTGCCTTACATACGAGTACTATTCCACATGTACTCGCGTCCCTTTTATCGGGGGCGCTGTATCTTTTAATAGATGCAGGTATACTTCTACAGGATGATATGGACCTTTGATAGGGATCTTCTTTACTACTCAGCTTATGGTGAGCCCGCTATAGTTCTAGTGGGTGTTTGGGCCTAGTTAATTTTATGTATATAGGTATCTATTGTCATAGAAGCTCCATGTACATTGTGGGTCATGTAATTAAAGATTTGAGTGTTGTCATGTATTTATGTTTACAGTATTAATACCTATTTATAGAGCTGTGTAACCACCACAAGAAAGAAAATATAGGCCATTGAGCCAAATATATTTAATATAAAAGTCAAGATCTTATTATGTTATGGTAAATCATGCATGAGTAATGATGAGAGGTTAATGCAAACTAGGTTTGCTCGACTAGTTTTACTCGGTTGAGCGCGGGTCGCGCTCCTTGATTTCGGGGCGTGATACACTCATGCCTAACATGCTTCCTTTTTGGGGGTCTACCGTTCATTATGACTTGTTCTCATGCAATTTATGTTTCTATTGTGTGTTTGTTGACTTGATCAACTCTGTATTCCTCAGTACTAGTTAAACCTGTAGAGTAAACTTTACAGCTAGCTTTTTCCCTATATATGGTCAACTATTGCTGGATTTGATGCATGTTTGTCTTACTTATGAAAATTGATATGTCTCTTATATTGCGACTGATGTTTATCATGCTAAAGTTCTCCCTGTTTAGTTAAGTGATTTCTCGATCATGAATTTGTTTTGTTAAGATGTTTCCTTAGGTTTTCATGTTAAACCTTCATGTTAAGGTTGTGTTCTACTGATTCTCCTAGCTTTCATGATCAAACCTCTTGTTTAAAAGTGCTTTAGGTTGGTTCTGACTATGTTTTATTTGAAAACTTCATTTCAAATAGTTTTCTATCCCATGATGGTCAATCATGTCACCCTAGCTTCTAAAAATGCAAGCATGAACCTGCCTTATGTGTGCACTATCAATATGTCATATGATTTTGTCTATATGTCTTAGTGAGAACTGTTGTTAGTTACTGCTATGAGAATCCAGTATGTAGGCTTCAAAGTCGTTTAATTAATTCCCCTGTGTAGTTCGTTAACTTGTGTGGTTAAGTTTGTTCATCTGCAACTGCTGGATAAGTATGTCCTCTATTTGGACCTGGTGTTGGTCCACGTATAAGTTGAACCTTGTAACTGACACACTCTAATGCTTTAGATGAGCCCGGGATCTGGGTCTGCTTTTTATGTGAAGAATAAGTCTGCTGAAGGCCCAGAAACGCCACAGGGTTATTTTCTTTGGGCCTGCAACTGTTTATTGGGCATGCATTTGTCTTAGTTTATAATTTAGGCATATTTGAGTGTGTATTCTTTCATTTGGTCCTGTAATACTTTGTAATAACATCAGTTGGGGACTTAGTGGAAGCTGGGGGGGGGGGGGTACTTT